>JAYMTP010001580.1:0-23375 GCA_036897365.1 Geranium brycei
GTTATTAATGTCATCCGGAACTAATTATTAATATTTTTATATAATTAATTATTAATAACATATAGACAAAACTTATTGTTTCAAAGTTGTTGATCTTCCGATTCTCTTCTATTTGACATACTACGAGCCCGAAACGGAGCTCGTATAAGAGATTTATGATATTCGAAAGTTTCAATATATTATTAATTACTCAATTATTATTATTATATAATTTAATATAGAACTGGTCTAATTAAATAAACCAAAAATCAATTTTGATTTATTTCTGGTCCAAGTCAAACCATCTAAATTGATTTCAAATCAATTCAAGGGTATTTTCGTCTTTTTAAATAAAATTAGGTTTCTGCCCAAATTGTGAGGAAAACTGTAAAAAAAATACAATTAGGGTATTTTAATTTGAACTTTTTATTATAACTGGGAAAAAGTGTGAAACGTGCCAATATAATATGACAAACTGTAATTAATCCTAAAAATGTCAACAATACTAAGCCAGCGAAAATGGAAGGTATGGTTTAGAGATATCATATAATGGATGTGGTTTAATGTTTTTATCTTTTTAATCTCTCATGTGAGTTTTATTATTTGTAACAAATATTTCCTTTATTGTGGGCTCAAATGAAAAATATTGCTGAAAATTTGATTCGAATATAGTTGACTAATTACAATTTTGAAACTATATATGATAGCATCAATTGAATTTGAAGACCAAAAGTTAAAAGCAAAAGTAAAATCAGGTTCAAATTTAACCGATTAAAGACGAACCCAAGGTTGAAAAATGTATTAAATTAAATTAAATACGATTAAAGTAATATAACCGAAAACACACACATCTGTCTTTTCAGTTCAACACTTGAAACATCTCTTCTCCTATATGGAAAACAGATCCAAACAAGCTCTCATTCTTTACACATATTATAATTCGGTAAATATGGTAACGACCCAAAACCCAAATAATCACAAAACAAAACAACCCAATTCCCCAAAATCAAGTAAAATTCAAAACCCAGTAAAAACAAATCTAAACTTGAAACGGCCATGGCCAATCCTTCAACTCGTCTTCCTTAACGCTCCTCCGAGTAACGCCGAGCACTACTACGTTCTCTCTGGCGAACGCATAGTACCTCAGCACAAACGCGAGACTCAGAGCGACCCACAATAGACAAAACATCAAGACGCACAACCCGCCGGAGAGCTTAAGGATCACCGCTCCGTCCTCTTCCCTGACGTAGGAATTGATGTTTTCGAGGAATCGGGTCGTTCCGGTGAAGACGAGGACGGAGACTGAGCCCTGGAAGATGGCGGCGAGGACGGAGGCCACCATGTGGGCCGCGTGGCACCTGTAAAGATGGAAAGTTTTGTAATTTTTTATTAATGTCACTCAACAGATAGATAAATAAGTGATAATATCTTAAAATATCTCTCCTCTCAATGAAATAAAAACTCGAACAAATATTAAATATTATTTTTATACACCACACCTGTTGGAGGCGGCGGGGTCAGCGGCGGTGATGCCGGAGACGGCGACGGCGGCGGTGAGGGCGTGGAGGAGGATGAGGGCGAGGCCGGCCGGGGCCGGGAGGGAGAGGGTCCGGAAGATGCAGCTCGTGGCAGCGCCGATCAGGACGTAGTTGCAGACGAGGAAGGCCGTGTGGGTCTTGCGGTGGGAGTGATCGATTGAATTTGAAGGACCCATTTGCTTGAATTGATCGGAAACGGAGTTTCTTGATTTGAATTGGAGGAGACGAGTTGGGGATGGTGTGGTTTTTTGGTTTTTATAAAAATGGGTGTAACGGTACATAATTTTGAAATTCGAGGAACAGGGGATTTTGACCGTTGCGGAGGGATCTGATCTGATCTAACGGCTACTTTTCCAAGTCAAATTTGATATAATGAAGTTTTGTTTGTATTATAGTTTAATTCGAGACCTTGTCAACATCGGTCATGTAGGTCAGATGGTACAGCGCTCGCTTAACAGGCAAGAGATACGGGATCGATACCCCGCATTTCCACTCTTATTTTTTCTTTCACTTTTTCTCTATTGGGCCTCTTGTTATTAAAAGCCCAAAGGTGAAAAGACCTGATGTGGCGAAATTCTATTGGCCGTGCGGAGTCTGTGAGATATGAACCCGTGCGGAGTCCTGACGTGGCAAATACCTATTGGTTGATTTACCAGCTCTCTAAGCTCAGATATAGAGGATTTATTTCTCTATATAAAGATCTGAGGGCGCGTGGAAGAAGCGTGATGTGGCGAAACTCTATTGGCTCATATATGATTGCTCTAATGTTGGCCGTAGAAGATTTCAGCTGAGTCCTGACGTGGCGAAATGATATTGGCTGATTCACCATCGGTCTGAGATCGGATGTAGGGGATTTATATCTCCACCTTCGCTCGCTTTACCGTAGCGGTGCGGTTTTGGCCATCAATTACCAAACAACATAAATGCGTTTCTCTTCTGTTTATCGCATCAGACGTTCTCTCCTTCCGATTCTGCGGTCAGCTCTCTCTCTCGCGTATACATTGTATGTATCGATGTGTATTTTGTATATGTATATGTCTATGTTGTGTAGCAATTCCACGAGCTGTTTCTGTGATCGTGTCTCGATTCTTTTGCTTGTTGCTCCTTAATTGTTCAATTTCATTTGTAATTTTCTCTCCAAACCCTAATTTGGTTGAATTGGAATATGATTTTGTGTTTCGTTTTCATTGCTGTAGAGGTTTTTGATGATCCAGGTTCGTTATATTAACCTTTTGTACTTGTTAGGATCATGGTTTGGTTAATTTGGTTATGAAATGGGTGTTTGGTTGGTAGGATACGATTGACATGGAGCATTTGTAGCGGTCCTGTTGGGGTCAATGCTATTTCCTTGATGAGAATTAAATTTGTTCATTATTGGACAATGGCTAGTTTTAGGAACAATTCTGCTTTGTTTGGTAGCTTAGCTTGATTGGAAATTGGAATTGTAAAGTTGTTTTGCTGTTGGTCTTTTTCTCTTCCCTCAAAAAGGGCTTACTATCTCATCCCATTTCGTGTAGTGTTGGATATGCTTCTGTTGTCTGCCTGAAATTACCGTGTTTTCTGTTGTAACATTTGCTTATTCGCCTGAAACTGAAAGTGCTCCTTTTCCACAACATTCTTACAGTCTGCTGGGATTTTTTGCATACCCCCACACTACATTTAAGAATACCCTGAATCTAACTTGCTCATCATACAGGTCAAACATGACAATAACTCCTTAATGTAAACAAAAACACACATGTACACAAATACACATGTCTTGCTGTTGATTATTGTTATTGCAAGTTTATCCATACAAATGTGGGAAATGGCATCATCTTATCACGGTGGCAAATTGTGATAAATATGTTTTTTTGTGTGTGTAGGCAATGTTCGATGAAATATTGTTTGTTTTTATTTGACAAGAGTACTTCTATAACTTAATCATTTAGCATAATCATTATGCATGTTCTGTCTTTTCTTTTTGGTGTTTCCTCATAGCTAATCTCTATGAGAGCATTTCTGAAGCGAGTCTCTACTGCTCATTCAATGTCCTTGTTTATTCCTTTAGTTGATCTACAACCTCTACCTTTCCGTTTCTCCATGCTTAACAGATAATTGGTTCTTTCCAGCACAGCAGGGTCACCTAACTCCAGTCTTTTAGGGACTCCAATCTGTTGATTGCAGGCGCATGGAATCACCTGGTGAGCCCTTTGTATCTTATTATGTCATTGGAAATTGGGTGTATGGAACAAGGTAGGAGGTGCATATAAGGAATTACTTGCTGTGTACTCAAATCATTTTAGTTTAAAAGTTGAATTGTTCTAGATGGAACAGGTCTCCTTGCCTTTCCCTGAATCCCTGGGGCGATCTATATGTGATGACTGATTTATTTTGATCTCATGTGTTTACAGTAGGAGACCCATTATCCTACATTTCTTAATAACGCAATGAGCACCTGTTGTCTTTTTAAAACTTATATTGAATGTCAGATTTTTCTTGATGTAGATGACATGCAAGAAAAGCTTGTGCTCTGAATAAGATGCTCGGGTTCACAGCACCAATCTAACTCTCTTTCTGTTGGAGACCTTCCCCCTACCACAGAGACGGAGCCACATAATAAAAAATGGGGGCAAGTTCCCTTGTGAGAATTTGTTCTCCTTCTAGAATTAAAATCCTAGATGATTCTTTTTAAAAACTATGGGAGTGGCGCCAACGAAATATTAAGAGTGCCCCCAATAATTTATTAAGGGTGTCAACAAAGCTCGATTGCTCAACTGATCAAGCACTTGAACTTGTGGTTTGGGGGTTAGGGTTTGAGTCCCATCGGCATCTCTCTGTACCAACTTATGATGGGTGAAGTGGCAAAGAAAGTGCTCCATTCTTCACGAGGGAGGTCTTGAGCCCAAATCTTGATACATTCAACAACCTATAAAAGGTTGAATTTCTTAATAATTATTAGAGTGACCCGTTAGAAAATTTAGAGTGACCCACCAACTTATTTTGCTGGATCCACCATGCCATACTATCACCTTCTTTCCTTGGGTAGTAGAATTTTCTTTAACGGTCTATTAAGTTTCTGCAAGATCACTATTGGGATGAAATATGTTCGGTGTAATCATCTTGCCTTTTACCCTTTAACACTTGGAAGATGTATATTTTTTGTGCCCCTGTTATTTTTCCATGCACATGACTTAGTGATATTACTTGCAAAACTATGCATATGTAGTCCATGTCTTGATTTGCTAATTTATATTGGTGCCTATTTTATACATATTTATTTTATTGTTTGAGTATATCTTCTTTTATGTTGTCCAGCCAGTGACTTAAGGAACACATCAGTTGTTATAGTTACGTTGGATACTGGTGAAGTATACATTATTACCAGCTTGTCTTCCAGAACTGATACTCAAGTGATATATGTTGATCCAACAACTGGTGCACTTACCTACAATGCAAAGCTAGGTTTAGATGTTTTTCATACTGAAGAGGAAGCTATAAATTATGTCACGAATAGCTCAAGATGGATTTGTAAGAGTACTGTTTATGCCAGGGCCATATTGGGTTATGCCGCCTTGGGAAGCTTTGCTTTGCTTCTTGTTGCAACCAAGTTAACTGCCAGCATCCATGATTTGCCTGGCGGAGGGTGTGTATATACTGTCACTGAGAGCCAATGGATGAAAATAGCCCTCCAAAATCCTCAAGGCCTGGGCAAAGGAGAATTTAAAAGTATGCAAGAATTGACTGATATTGACATCGATGGGAAGCACTACTTTTGTGAGACTAGAGACATCACTCGGCCTTTCCCTAGTCGAATGCCCTTGCAAACTCCTGATGATGAATTTGTTTGGAATCAATGGTTCTCAGTGCCTTTTAAAAATATTGGGCTTCCCCAGCACTGTGTCACTCTCTTACAGGTTTTGCTTCATTCCTTGGGGTTGGGATCTTCATGCTGTTTATCTGATTGTTAACATGTCTACAACATTTAGATTGCTAATTTATCTATATAATATGTGGTTCAAACATTATTAGCCAGGAAGGATGCTTAAGCTATAGTTATCATTCTGAAGATTGTTATTCCATATACACATATTCAAAGATAGCTTTAAGCATGTGTACATCCATTCAAGTAATGTTTAGGGAGATTTTTTCTTCTTAAAATTAGCTCCAGTGAAATGTTTTCAGTTTCTCTAGTTGTTTCCTGCTCAGTCTATTTCAGTCAATAATACAATTTATTTCTCCTTTCCCTAGGATGAACAAACTTCAAGGCGAAAGAATCTTTTCCTATATGCAACTCATAAGTTTCTTCAATATTATAAAAACAATTTTTTTTTTTAATCAGGATATCTATGACTGAGAATATGTAAACAAAATCTCACCCCCCCCCCTTTTGGGTGCAAAATAGAAAATTCTTGTCTCTTTGTTAACTTTTAGGGAAATGTCTTTTCATTTGGATTCGGTTACTAAATGACTCTTTTTTCCTATTCCTCTACTTTTATGTTTCTGTGCTTCTTTACGGTTGTCCATCACTCATTTCCGTATTGAGTTTGTGGTTATGTCATGAAGTTATCTCATTAAATTGTGACTACTTACTCCCATTACTGATGCAGTAGGTTGATGTTAGCTTTTGCTTCTTTCTTCTGTCGTGCTTTATTTGTTTATGCACATGAATTTTGTTACAGTTCAGTCCCTAACTTCTCATCGCAAGACACCTGCTACAGGTTAGGCTGTGAAGTTAACATATTCATGATATTCTCTTACTTAATATTTCTGTATAGGGGTTTGCAGAATGCCGAAGTTTTGGAATCTCAGGTCAGCAAGAAGGTATTGTGGCTGTCACAGCTCGTCGTAGTAAACTGCATCCTGGAACTCGATATTTGGCTAGAGGGTTGAATTCATGTTCTAGTACAGGTAGCATAATAATCTGTGAGTTGGGCTGAGTTTTTCTAGTTTAACTGTTCTTCGTTTCACATGCTATACTGAAAAAAGGAATTAGGGTATTTTGTTTTTATTAAATGTTAATTACTCCAACCAATAGCTCAAGGTTGTAGGTATAGAGCCCAACACTCTCCTCGTATGGAGACCTGACAGTGCAAAGGGCCTCTCAGGTGGACCGAAAATATATTAACGGGGAAGAAACACAGACGGGTCACATACTCAATAGTCATTACCAAGTTAATCTCTAATGCCATATCAGAATCTGATCCAACTTAACCAAGGGTCAAGGGTGAAGTGGCAAATACTCCATGTAATAAACACGGGGTCACTGGTTCCAATCCTCACACTTGTTGTTATTGCTGATAGAAAAGGAACCCTATCCAATCAAAAGCTTAATCTTTTTTTATTAAAGTCTGTTCCCAAGAAGCGAAACAAACAGAACCTAGCTAAATGCTTATAGAAACAGGGGAATCCCGAAGGGGTAGGAAAAGAAAAAGGAAGACAAATCATCCCAAACAAACGAGGCAGAAACAAGTAAAGGAAGCAGCTGTGAGTTCATGTGATATTGCTGAACAGAGGGCATGAGTGCCAGGATGAAAGAAGCCGCCTGTGAGCTCATGTGATCTTGCTGAAGGACAACGGCAGAGCCAAGCTTTAGAATAGTGACCGTAAAAAATGTAGAAGCTTCCCCAGGATATGGCTGGACGCGGTGTAGAGATTGGTCTGTTGAATGATGAAGAGTTCTGAACCATGTTTGATGAACAGGTAGCCGGGGCCTAGCGTTTGGGGTTGGCGTTGAGACCCTTAACATGGAGAGCCCAACTAGTACATTAAGTGGTCACTAAATCCACATTCTTTCAACGTGGAACACTTTGATATTATGTATAGAATAATTTCCCTCGTCCTTTTGCCTGATTTAGATTGATTCTTATTGACCAGCGTACTCAAGTACAGTCACATGCTAGAGTGTACATTTATCATGCCATTGCATGGAGAAGGACACAAAAGTATGCATCTGTTACTGTGGCAACAAACTATGCATCTATTGGCATCAGTATGAGTAGCTCCACACCTATGTGGAAGATACAATTTGGTTCTTTTGTGACTTATTGACCTCACTGTCACTTCTCCATAAAATGCTTATGTGAACATTCTAATTCATCGTTCTGGCCAATGATCATACAGCAACAAGTTCATGCATCTAGGTAGCTTGCCCTTATTTTGATAGGGAGATGGGCCACCAGAACTCGGGAGGCAGCGAGGGGATTGAATCTTTAATGTTATGTGGTTGTTAGCATTTATATTAAATATTAATGTATGGGCGTGGTGGTTTGTTCAAAGCACTCATGATGAATGTTGCCAACTGGACTAGCATACTTTGGATGGATTCAAAATTACAAAATGGAGATGGGGTTTACATTTTTCCAGTTACTTTACATGATGAGTATTTGTATACTAGAGAATTACCCTTTTATTCTTCAAGTAATTTAAATATCTCCCTTCTCTTCGTTCTCCCCTCTCTTAGACAAGTCCAGGAAAAAAGTACAAACTGACCATTATATTTATGAATTTCTATTCTTTTTGAGTTATATATAGTGAGATGTGCTGTTAATTTTATTCTCAGCATGACATCATAGCTGTTCATTGGTTTTAATTGAATTTTGTGAACTTATGAAGAATGGGAAATTTGACAGGAAATGAAGTAGAATGTGAGCAACTCGTTTGGGTTCCTAAAAGCACGGGACAAAGTGTTCCTTTCAACACATATATCTGGCGGCGAGGAACAATTCCTATCTGGTGGGGTGCGGAATTAAAGATAACTGCTGCAGAAGCGGAAATATATGTTTCAGATCGTGATCCATATAAAGGAAGCTCACGGTACTATGAAAGGTTAAGCAGGAGGTATGATGCTCGAAATTTGGATGTAGCTGCTCAGGGTAATCTGAAGAAAAGCTCCTTGGTTCCAATTGTATGCATCAACTTACTGAGGAATGGCTTGGGGAAATCAGAATGCATCTTAGTTCAGCATTTTGAGGAATCTTTGAACTATATTCGATCTACAGGAAGGCTTTCTAATACTCAAATTGATTTGGTTAATTATGATTGGCATGCATGTATAAGATATAAAGGGGACAAGCAAACAATAGAAGGTCTCTGGAAACTTCTGAAGGAACCCACTATGTCTGTAGGCTTTAGTGAAGGGGACTATCTGCCTTCACGACAACAAATAGAGGATTGCAGGGGTGAAGTTATCTATAACGATGACTGTGAAGGTGCTTTTTGCTTGAGATCACATCAAATTGGAGTCATACGTTTCAATTGTGCTGATTCTTTGGATAGAACAAATGCTGCTAGTTATTTTGGGGCCCTCCAAGTCTTTGTGGAGCAATGCAGGGGACTGGGTATATCACTTGATAGTGACACTTCACATGGTTATCAGTCAACTAATGATGACAGTGAATGTGTTGCTTCATTGCCGCCAGGCTGGGAGAAGCGATCTGATTCTGTAACAGGGAAAACTTTTTATATTGATCACAACACTAGAACAACAACATGGATGCATCCATGTCCAGATAAGCCCTGGAAGAGGTTTGATATGGCATTTGATGAATTTAAGAGATCAACTGTTTTATCACCAGTATCTCAGCTAGCCGATCTTTTTCTCACTGCTGGAGATATTCATGCAACACTGTACACTGGTTCTAAAGCTATGCACAGCCAAATCCTTAGCATCTTCAGTGAAGAAACAGGAGGGGCATTCAAGCAGTTCTCTGCAGCACAGAATGTGAGGATTACTTTGCAAAGAAGATACAAAAATGCCATTGTAGATAGCTCCCGTCAAAAGCAGCTGGAGATGTTTCTTGGAGTTAGGCTTTTTAAGCATCTTCCATCAATTCCACTTCAACCATTGCATGTAAGTTCTTGGCATTTGCCTGCCTAATCAGCCATCCTACTAAACCTTATAGTCAAGTTGATATAAAGAAATTTACTCAGTATGAGTACCTTCTAATTTACTACATAAGTGAAAACATATTTTTTTCTTAATTTTCCTTACTAGAACTAGGTGTTCAAACTTTCTAAGCATCATATTTCAACATATTATGGGTTATTATTCTGATCTATGCAGGTATTCTCTCGACCCTCTGGCTTTCTTCTCAAGCCAATTAGTAACATGTTTCCAGGTTCCAACACTGGAGCTGATTTACTGAGTTTCAAGAGAAAAGGCCTAACATGGGTAATTATAATCTTTATTTGAATGTCTTGGACCAATTCCTTATCTGTTGTTTGAACTGAATCATTGCCGGTTAATATTTTGTACCACAGGCTTGTCCACAGGCTGCAGATGTTGTCCAACTTTTCATATATCTTGGTGAGCCTTGTCACGTTTGTCAGCTTCTTCTCACAGTATCACATGGTGTCGATGATACAACTTATCCCTCGACAATTGATGTAAGGACTGGAAGATGCCTAGATGGGCTTAAACTTGTCCTGGAGGTTTGAACACTTGTACCTTTGTCCTAAATTATATCTCAGTTGGAAGATATATTTTGTCACAAGTAGACTTGATGTGCAAGCTTTCTTGCTAAGCAATGCACTCTGCTGATCTGAGCATAGATGTCACGTGCACTTAGTTTTTTTACCATGTACTCAACTCTAGGACCCCTGTGAGCTCATTGTTGGAGTTGATAGTTCAGTAATAACGGCTCCAACTAACTTTTTTCTTACGAAGTGACAGCATATTTTTCTGTGGTTGGTCATCTCATGGAAGACTGGATTCGAGGCACAATTTAGAACAGCTTAATTGTCACATATGAATTTGGTTGGAGTTAGTCTACCGATTCCAACTCTTTCTAGAAGTTGTCTGAACCAAATGAGCTCACATGTTGCATTAGTCATCGCTCAAGTTTTTGTGCCCCTGCACTTGATCTTGCCACCACATTTTGTTTCTTGTTTTTTCAAGAAAATAAGTTTCCTTTAAATAGGATGCTGTATTCTGGAGTTGGTCTCTGAGAGAAAGGACATCCTAACCAATCTGCATTTGGGTGGCAGCTTATCTCCATATGCCCATTATCCTTGCACTAAACTGTTCCGAGGAGCTCATTTGATGCACTTCAGAATACAAAGTGCATCATCCCAAGGAGTATCACAAGGGAGGTCACAAGTCGACTTACTAAACTCACAACAGACAGGATACCAAGTCGAGTTACTGGGAGATGATTAAGCCTCCCCACTACACTCAATGTTTACCCTGATCTTCTGGAGGCTTCCCCTTTCTACCATAACTTTTTTTTACTATGAACTTATGGCTTCTTGTTAATTTTTCTCATATTTATTGTCCTAATGACTAATGAAAAAAGACAAAATCACAGTACTCTTGGATAATTGGTGATAGTTTTTTATTTCACACTGGATAATTTTGGCAGGGCGCATCTATTCCTCGATGTGCAAATGGGACAAACCTTTTGATCCCCTTACCAGGGGCAGTTAGTGAAGAGGATATGGCCTTCACTGGTGTTGCTACACATGCTCAAGACACTTCTACCCGTTCTTTATTGTATGATTTTGAAGAATTGGAAGGAGAAGTGGACTTCCTTACTCGCATAGTTGCAGTTACTTTTTATCCTGCTGTTTTGGGAAGCCCTATGACTGTTGGTGAGGTACAACACTACTTCGGATATGTTCTTTCTTTTTTTATTAATTACATAAACCTATGAGGTCTACTAGGTTCCATAAGCAATTTTCATATCCCTTCATTCATAAACAATCACAGTATATAAATACTCACTTTGCCAGGAAATAGTTTATCGTGAAAGTCCATCTGTATGGGCTCCCTGTGGAATTTAGTGTTGACTGTAAAAATGTATATTTTGCAGAACCAACTTAACTAAAAGGTTAAGCTTATAGTTGAATACCCATTTTATTATTTTACTCTTAACACACACCCTCATGTTCAAGCCCGTTAACACAAGGCCCATATGTCCACCTAAAAATTATGTCTTTCTCCATACTCTGACGTGCTTCATGGTTCCGTCGGGATCACAGTTTATAGGATCAGAAACTTGCATGGTATGAAAGCACCATCAACACAATTCTTTTGGAGGATCTTTCTCACCTAATTTCACCTATTTCATAAGAAGTCTCTCAAGTCCTCTCATCGCTCAAGATCTCCTCCGGGGCTAATGGATACCTCTTCCACCGAAAACACTCCACTCTCTGTTGAGGCCTCGATTCCTACTATCGCACAATCAAGCTTCCAAGACATTTTAAATTCTCGGGATAGTGCTATTCGAACTTTGGGACATTTGCAAGTCCTTGGTATTACATGCACTGCTACCTATTTTGAAATGATAAAAGTCATTGAAGAAACGGAGATCAGAAACAGGGCCAAACTCAAACATTGAGTCCACCTCCCGAGTTGTCTGAAACTTCATTTTCTCTATTTTCATTCTCAGTTTTTATCTGTATCCTTTTCTCTTTTCTCTATTTGTTGATGTATTTAGCTGGCTCTTGTTTCCATCTTGGAAGCTTTTGTTGGTTTCATCAATAAAAAGTTTTCTTATTGCTGAGCAAAAAAAAATTGCTTTTGCGGATATGCTTCTCTTTAATACAAGGATGAGGATTTTCTATGATTTCATCTATATAGTAATTATGTGCTGATTTTTTGTTGCAGGTAGAGATCCTTGGAGTTACTCTTCCTTGGAGAGGCATGTTTACAAATGAAGCCCCAGGTGCAAGATTGTATGAGCTAGCTAAAAAATGTCAAAATGAAACTGGCCCTTTTAAGTGCAGGTCAGACTCAAATACATTTGTCAGTACTTCTTTATCCAGTGAAAATGTGACAAAATCATGGCAGCCAAACACTTCTCTCAACCTCTCGTTTGACCTTTTGACTAGAGATGACACACATTTAGAGTCTACTCCCCAGCCGATGACTGGGAACACTAGACCTAGTGGACGAGACTTACTTGATTTAGCGGACCAGCAGCAACTTGCTGAAGTTGATAATAAAATCTCTTCATCAGATGAGGCAAATTCTTCAGCTAGCAGTAGAGTGGAGTACATAAATTGGTTGAAATCTCTTGCAGACTCAAATTTGGTACGTTATTATATGTTGAATACTTTGGGCATACTTCTTCTTTTTTATCAGCAAAGAGAAATTTTATTGCATAAAGAGTTTAAAACAATGGCATTCTAAACAATGAAACGAAGCAAAACAAGCTAATAAAGATACTAACCTGAAACAAGAGCCACAAAGCGAATAAAGCTAAAGAACAATAGAAAGACCCCCATACTGCACATGGAGAGAATCTGGGATACTACACATAGTAATTCTTGCGGTTACTTCTAGTTTTCATTTTGTCCTAGATCAGTGTTTGTATAAGCTCTTGTGTGGTTTTATGGAAGCTACTTTGAATTAGGCAATGTGTTTGTCTTATAGAACAACATAGACTCATGTGAGCTTATTTAAGTATATCTGCAATGTAGTCTTTTGTGCTGGCTACGTAGACTGTTAAATTAATTATGTAGTGCATACTTCTATGAAATTATTGGCTATGATCTTCATTCATGCATATAATAATAAATTGATATATCGTACATGCTATAGATTGCTATCTTCCTAGCATGTCTATATATTTTAATATCTGACTTTTCAGGAGAGAAAACTAGGTTTCACTGAAGCTATGAAACTTGAAATTGAACGCCTTCAGCTGAATCTTTCTGCTGCTGAAAGGGATAGAGTCCTGTTATCTATAGGAACAGATCCTGCTACAATAAATCCCAATACTTTGCATGATGAGTGTTACATGGTAAGATTATGGAAAGTTGCGAATGCCCTTGCCTTGCTTGGACAAACTGCTGTTGAAGACAAAATTAATGGTGATATTGGCCTTGAGGCCGATGAGGATAATGCTATAAGTTTTTGGAATATTAGTCGAATTGGGGAGAGATGTTCTCGTGGAACGTGTCAGGTTAATGTCGAAACTAAGGAACCCACACATGAGTCCTCTGAAGTTCCATCTGAAGAAGCTTCAGAATCTGTCTTCATGTGTTCAGAATGTAAAAGGATAGCTTGTAAAGTTTGTTGTGCTGGGAAAGGAGCTCTTCTGCTAGTGAACCATAACTCAAAGGACGCATCAAATTTCAGTGGGGTAACAAGCCAAGGTGGATCGAGCCATGGCAGCCAAGTTGACATTTCCACAAATCGCTCTGTATCTCTAGACGGTGTTGTTTGTAAGGAATGCTGCCCTGAAATTGTGCACGATGCTTTAATATTGGACTATCTTAGGGTCTTGGTTAGCTTACGAAGGAGTTCCTGTGCTGATACTGCTGCACATAAAGCTCTTGAGCAGGTTTTTGGATCATATTTGAGTGATAGTCTATCTGAAAGCATTCAGCCTTACGATAGTCAGCAAGCTTTCAAAGCTCTACAGCAAGTACTGAATGGAGAGGAATCACTTGCTGAATTTCCAGCTGCCAGCTTTTTACAATCGGTATTCTCTTTATTTTAGAATTCATGCATTTGATGTTCTTTTGACCGCAGTGTAGTATTATACATCTAAACATTTCGTAGTATTTTTGTTGTCTTGGATTGGCCATGCTTGCTCATATAATCACATTGCCATGATTATATGGTTTCTGTTATTTCTAATTTGTGCTGTCTTGAATTCATCAAAAAATAAATGTGCAGAGGGTTTCCGCTTTTAGTTAAAGCCACTCCCACTTCAACTGCTGCTGCTTTGCACCAAACATTGTGAAGCAGCATGATTCTATCTTTTATTCCTTGGTTTTGTGGATTAATTCCTCTTATATTATGATCATTTCATAGCTTGTACGGAAGTGTTGACCTTATAACAAAACTAGCACCCAAATCCTTTGGGTTTCTCCATGTTAGATTTGTTTCCCATGTTCGAAAGCACATTATTGCATGTATTGCAGGAGGATTATATTAGTCTTTGGAAGTGGAAAGAAACTATATAGTTTTAATAAGAGCCTGATATAGAGTTGGTGAGGTATGCTTTTTTTTTTTATCGGCAATAATTGAAGACATCCTACACTACTAGATGTACCAAGATTCGATATCAGGACCTCACGTGTTAAGTGAGCTCCTTACTGCTTGGCCTAACTTGTGTTGGTTGGTGAGGTATTCTAATTGTATCATAGGACTAATTCAGTAGATCTTTTTTTCACAAATGAATGACATGATGTAGAAAAAAGTACAGGATGTATCTTCATGGTATGAGTATGAGTTCATAGACCATTTTCATACTGCTTCATTTATTATGCTCGATTTTTCGCCTGAGAGTGATTTTATTACTGTTTTGTTTAAACACCTGTAATATCAATATAGGTTGAAACGGCAACAGACTCAGCGCCATTGCTGTCGGTGCTTGCTCCATTCGATTCTGGATCAAAGCTCTCTTATTGGAAAGCTCCACCTAGTAGTGCTTCTGTTGAATTTACGCTAGCTCTTGGGACTCTTTCGGATGTCAGCGGAGTCATCTTGCTCGTTAGCTCATGTGGCTATTCTGTGTCGGACGCTCCTTCAGTAAGTAAAACTTTTCTGTTACTCTATTATTTCCTCGTGTCTCCAATTACAATAAAACTACGTATTTTCGACTAATAATGAAATAAAATTTAGTTTATTGTCACTTCGAATGTCTCCGCACCTGCATTTCACTGCTAAGACAATACTTTTGTGCTTGTAAGTTGCAACTCTCGCCTCTAAGTTTATCATGTTTATGGAGAAAGGTACAAATATGGGCCGGAAATAAAATGGACCAGGAGGAGAGGCTGTGCATGGGAAAATGGGATGTCCAGTCCCTTATCGTGCCTTCCTCAGAATATTATGGAGAAGAAAAGCAAGGTACAGAGAGTTCGGTACCTAGGCATATAAAATTTGACTTCAAGGAACATGTTCGCTGCCGTATAATTTGGATGACTCTATGTCTTCAACGACCTCATTCAACTTCTGTCAGCTTAGGAACCGAATTAAATGTCTTGTGTGAGGATGAAAATCCTTGCCCAGAAGAAAATCGCCGCGCTTCTCTTGGAGGACCAGTTGAGAGAGACCCGTGCCTACATGCCAAAAGAATTCTAGTAGTTGGAAAACCGGTTAGAGATGATACCGAGCTTTCATCAGCACAACCATCCGACCCGACTAAGCTGAAGAACTGGCTGGAGAGAACTCCTCAATTGAATAGATTCAAGGTACATTATACAGGGACGTTTCTGGTAATCATGCATAATTCGCTTCCTCGAAAGGAAAGTAGGATACTTATTTGAGCAAATAGCTGAAAGGTGCCCTGTAGTATAACATTTTTGCAAAGAAGGTGCTGTGTTGTTTGTATTTTTGTACAAAATGTGTGTATTTTTATAAAAATGATGAAATTACCCCTGAAATCAAGAATTATTTGTTTAAAATAAATACTTTTAGAAGTTTTTCTATTTTTATCTTCTAACTAAAACTTGTATAATCAAATTTTGTAATTTAATTTTTTAGTTAAAAATTATTATTTTACAATTATGTAGTTAAAAATAATTCAGTGTCAATTTCGTCATTTTTATAAAAAATACTCATTTTGCAAAAAAAATGGTAACAACACGGTACCTTTTTGCCATTAGCAAACAATACATCACCTTCTTACAAAAATGTCATATTACAGGGAACCTTTTTGCTATTTTCCCTACTTATTTTATAGCAAACAGAATAAAATGAGTGATATAGTTGCTTAGCATCTTATAATTCTCAGGTCCCAGTTGATGCCGAGAGGTTGATGAACAACGATCTTGTCTTGGAACAGTATCTACCTCTCGCTTCACCTATGGTTGCAGGATTTCGTCTAGATGCTTTCAGTGTGATACAGCGCCATGTTACCCATTCGCCTTCTTCTCACGCACCTTTCTGGGACGCATCGTCAACGTTTTTAGAAGACAGACACATTTCTCCGGCTGTTTTGTATGTACAAGTATCTGTTTTCCAGGTATGTACCAAACCTCAGATTAGTTCACAGCGTGATATAGTAATTCCTAGTTATTGCAGCACTTGAACATTACTTATGGAATTTATGCATCAATTTAAGGAAAAATCCATATCACTACCCTATGTTACCACCCTAAACTTCAGAAGTCATCGTGTCACTACCATCAACTTCAAAAGCGATCATGTTACATGACCTCTATTTTTCTAAAATGATCAAACTGCCTGCTGCGTTAAAAGAATTGAAAAAAAATACAAAATGAGCATTACGTTCAAGCCAATTGGTCTACCACAGAGCTCGGTGTCCTTCTAGGCTTCAACATAATGCTCATTTTGCATTTACTTTTTTTAATGCAATGGGTATTTAGGTCCTTTAGAAAAAACGTGACATGATCATTTTGAAGAGATAATTTTCTGCATCTTTCAAGACAGTAAACGTGAGATGATCATTTTGCCTCATCTGTGTTGTTTTCTAAAATGCAAATAACACCGCATAGCACTTTTTTTGCAATTGTCCCTATTTTTTAATGCAAGGGCATTTTGGTCCATTAGAAGAGAAAAAAACGTGACATGATCATTTTGAAGACATAATTTCTGCATCTTTAAAGACAGTAACATGAGCACTTTCTAAGTTCATGGTATTGACATAATTTCTGTGCGCAGTTTAGGTTAGTAACATGATTTTCCCCGTAAATTTATTTTACCTGCATCTTCCCTGCTGGCCATTCTATGGAAAATGGCGCATTCGGTTATTTGCTTCGCTCACGATCCCAAGTACCAAAAAAGAACTCATACGATAACTCTTTGATGACATTATCACGAATGCAAATAGTTTTGCCTATGTGATCACCAACTTGCTGAAAAACTGATGAAACTGGCGAATTGCAGGAACCAAACAGCACGGTAAAGATTGGTGAGTACCAATTACCACAGATCAAGGTGGGGACGCCTTTGTACTATGATTTTCCCAAACAGATCCAGTCACGAAGAATCACGTTCAAGCTTCTTGGAGATGTATCGTCGTTTACGGACGATCCTGAGGATAGCAGAGGCCTGTCTGTGGCTGCAGGGTTGTCACTGTCGAATAGGGTCAAGCTTTACTACTATGCCGACCCTTATGAGGTTGGGAAATGGGCGAGTCTCTCCGCAGTTTGAGAAATAACTGTGGTTTTTGATTCCTTGTGGCTCGTTTCGTATATATTACCATACCAATATGTTTGTTGTTATATAAGAACGTAGTAGCATTCACACAATCACACATGTACATCTTTGATTATATTCTGTACAGGATTATTTATCAATAATACAAATTACTATTCTGTGTAAAAGCGTGAACTGTCTGTTTTTATCAGGGTGTTCATGGTCATGTTATTTGAAACTGTTTGGGTAAGAATCGAACTGAAGACAAGTTGGTTCTCAATATTAGAGAACTAAATCTAAGCTGATAAAAACATTTGGGGTGGTTAATACGGACCCAATAATTGGATGGTTTTTTGGTTAGAATTTAATTGACTATAACGGGACAAACTTTTAATGTAAGGCTGATTTATAAGTTTAATAAGTCATTTGTACTTTATTTTCGGACTAATTATGTAATTTATTCAATTTGACCAAGTTTTCAATTTGGATTCGATTTTGTCCGGATTAAATATCACAAAACAAAAGACATTCAAATTTTCATGCAATATCAAGTTATAGACTTATGTTCGAAATTGAAAGTATAGTTATATGTCATTTTGATTCGTTCTTTTCGGTTAACCGTTAGTTTTGACAAATGACAATCATATTTGAACTACAATTGGCCGGTTCATTAAACATATAACGAAAATTAAATCATTGGGGCATCCAGGTAAAGGTAATTTATCACTTTCTAAAAAAATAGAAATGTTTGATGTAAAAGTTTAAACTGCCTCATTAACATTATGTTAGTAGAGTTGTGAACTAGTTGAATCGAACAAATATTTAGTAGAGTTCCTTAAAAATAAATTGTTTAAGTTAGTTTTGACTCGAATAAGCTTATAAGTAAGTTTGAGTTCAACTTGTAAATAACTAGTAATTAGAATTAAGTTCAACTCGATTTGATTTATATATTTTGCACTATAAATATTCATGAAAGTAAAAATATTTATTATATGGTACGGTTATGAGTTGAAAATGGGGCGGGTATAGGTCAACCCGTACCCGGCCAAAAACCCGAGGGGAAAACCCATACCCGACCCGTACACGATTTTTTTTTCGGGTTTTACCCATTTTGACCGGGGCGGGTTAATTGGTTACCCGTCAGGTTCGGGTTTATTTGCCATCCCTATCCTCTGGTCGCCGGCCGAGCAGATGACCTGGTAGTTTGATGTCGCAGATCTGCTGTCTGAGGTTGGCGAGTAGCTGCAGAACCTCCTCTTCAAGTAAACGTGCAATTCAAATGATGCAAAACTCGGGTATGTGCTAAAATACACACCACACTTAGAGTTTGACATAACCCTTGACTCAGTAAACTCTATTGAAGTGTGTACCTGGGGTACATACCACACTTAGAACATGTAATAGGGCTTAAGCCAGACTAAAAAGAAAAAGACAAAATTGTGGTTTGTGCAATCATGCACACACCACACTTTAGACTAAACTTAGTCTGGGACGCACTACAACGACTCTAATATAACAAAAAACTCAATTACAAGAATTATTTACAAAAACGAAAAGTTTCAAGAATTACAAAACTTTTGGAAACTCTTTGCTTTCTTATATCAAAAACAATTACAACAAAACCATTTAAACTCCTCCTTATGTAAGCGGAAGAGTTTTTCATTAAAATTCTAACGATTAGCCTCTTCCACAAATTAATTTTAGAGGGAAAATGATGAAAACTGTGACTAGAGGCATTAAAATGTCAAGTGCAAAAAAGCATTTGTAATTAGTTTTTTTCGGAAAAAGTATGCACCAAATTTGAATATGATGCATATAAGGTGGGAGAGATATCACCTCGGTCATATATGTACATTAGCTCATTTCTCTCCACGCCCTCCTTCCCCAGGAGTTCTTCTCCTTTAGGGAACACCAAGACGAGTCTCATTCCTATCAATTCTTGCCTCTACTTTTTCTGCTTTTCGATAATGTACCTTTCGTTATGAGGTGAAATTCCGCTAGAAACAACTAAAGGCATGTAAACATCATGACCGATAAAAGTGTATCTAAAATTAGTAACAATGCAAGAATTTGAAAATAAAATAAGGATAGATGGAGCCCACGTTTCTGTGTCAACCACGAGCTAACTTAGTAATACCAAGTCGTGGTTGACTCATTCTTTTTCTTCTTGGGTTGGCTCCACCAAATGCTCCTTTTTATCGACTTCTTGAGGAGAATAGATCTTTATTGCTCCTTGAGGCCTACATACCTCCTCTTTCGCCTCTTGAGCTAATGGCGGCTCTCCGGCCACTTCAAGCGCGTCATCTTACACCATTCAGATTTGCGCCTCTCCGAACCCTTATCGAACAATATGAAATTCAAGACACACAGACAACCCTAGCGCAAAAGAGTGAGAGTACGGGTGCAATAATTGCATGCAAATCAATGACATACACCAAAAAAATATAAATAAAAATAAGAAAATAAAATCTTTTTGGTTTATATATATTTTTAATAATAAAAGGATTAATTAGAAATATACAAACAATTTTTTAAAAAATAATTACAAAATAAATATACTCAAGGTCTCAAGGCGCGATCCTAACCACTTAAGAAAAATGTTTTTCAAAAATGTCCTTAGACTACAAAAACGGATCCTTGTGTACCCGATATAATACCCTTGCTATTTGAATCCTACTTTCACTCCTGACTACAATGGCAGATCTAGGGAGATGCATGGATGTAGGTCCCCGTCAAATATTTAAACATAAATACATTTTCTTTTAAAGTTTTCCCATCTTCTCCAGAAAATATTTTAAAAAAAATTACTCTCCCTTGAAATTGTATTATTTAACGTATTACCTTAACCCAATAACTATTAAATTATTTATTTTATAGAAAGTACATCCATTTATCGTCTGAATACATATAGGAAGGCTAATTTGTTTTTGTTCGTATTCATGACTTAACACGACAGGGTATAGTTACTACATATTGTTTTTAGGACGAGTAGTGTACGCAAGTTAACTCAGAATAAAATTTTCTAGTATATGACTAAAGTAATGCGTAGGTCAACTCAAAAATGATAGTCAAGCTCGAGTTTGGTTTCACTTAGTGCAGCTCGTATAGTTAAGCTATAAATATTATTTAAAATTTGAAATATATAATTCATTAAATTCGAAACATGACGGCTCAACATCAAATCGAATATGCTAGGCTTGAGTTCGGCTAATTAATTAAATGAGA
Organism: Geranium brycei; assembly: GCA_036897365.1. NCBI lineage: Eukaryota > Viridiplantae > Streptophyta > Magnoliopsida > Geraniales > Geraniaceae > Geranium > Geranium brycei. The sequence continues at coordinate 20,779 of JAYMTP010001580.1, forward strand.
TAAACCGTGACTGCATTGGTGGATCCAGAAATATTTCAAAGGGGCCAACATTCCATGCTAAAAACATTACGAAGTATTTTTAGATGAAGAAAATTTATTTATATATAATTATCCATATAAATATTTTCCGACACTAGATGTAATGTGATGGCGAGGTAGTAGTTGAACTATACGACATATGCTATATTTTGAAAACGATCCAAAATTACTCCATTGGCAGTGGTAATAAATAATTTCATAATTTCAGCGTAACTTTGTCAAGCCAAATCATAAAATTTCAATAATAAATTAATTATCAAAACATAAAATTTAACTAACAAACAGTTAAATAAGAATAAAACATAATTTAACTAATGAAATAATAGTATAAAAACTATATAAATAAATAAAAAAATTATAATATATTAAATAAAAATTCTAACTCAAATAACAATCAACAAATAAATTAAGAAGGAAACAAGTTCAAATAAAGATGTCACTTTAAGACTTCAAACTATGACCTCAAAGATAGACGTGGAAAACTACACATTTGCACTAAACTAAAAAACTATATTATGTTCTACAACATTTATAATTGATAGGTTTCAAGGAAGGGCATGTGCAAATAATCCTGAGTAGAATTTTCCATCAACAATTCCCAAATTCTCAGACGATTACCCCTTCTGCAAGAGTTTTTTATTAATATTACATTAAATATTCCTTACTACTCTTAAAATCTTCTCCACCCATACCTCTGCTGAGTCTCGAACCCCTAGCCTCAGGCCAAAAAAAGACCATGGGCCACACAACTATCATAGATTGCCAAAGGATCAGTTACTTTATCTAGTGGTAAATAATACCTCAACACGAGCCAACCTAATGAGATTTATAAAGCTAGCGATATGAGTCGCTTCATATTTATCTATACGTGGAATTAAAATTTGAACTCAACCAAAAATTAAGTAATTAAGCTCAAATTAATTTTTGTTATATTCATTTAGCAATAACTTTATTAATTAAATTAAGTTTTTGTTTTAGTTTATCAGGTTATTTAATGAAATTAAACTTTTAAGTATTCAATTTTTAATGTTCAGTTGGTGATGAAACCTAAAATTATCTTTTCAGGGTAAATAAAAATGTAATTGATTTTTGTTTAACTTCTCGAGCAGATCAATAAAAGACAGGCTCATGTAATACAAAAAATCTTACCAGTTTTTGGCAATAAATTTGAACTTCAGATATATCAGGTATCATCGATCGGTATTCAAGTCATTATGTACCTTCCCGTCTTTGCTGAAGTTGCCAAAAGAAAATTACGTGATAATAAGGATAGATATTTTGTCAACCAAAGTCGAAGCCAACAACCATATATATGTTTGTGAGTAGAGCATGATGGCCTCATTCGTCACTATTCATTAGCCAAATTGCCAGTTGTTTGATGTTGGTTTTGGTTTCTTCCTCCCATGTTTATTGTTTGGTAGTTGACTCGAAGAAAAGTGAAATCTATGAAGGTTCTAATTGATTTTATCAATAGAGTGATGATGATAACTTTTAAATCCAGTGTGTTGATAAGGGAAGGCTGAAAATGATAGCAGCCATAAAGTGAAGGAAAAAACGACTAGTTCACACCTTTCTGTAGAAATTGAATAAAGTTGAAGGAAACATGGTACCAACAAACAACAAAAGATGATTAAACAAGGATCAAATTCGCAACTCTGTTTCCTTTTGTATATTGTATTTTTTTTCATGTTTCTTTCACGTGTTTCCAACATCACTTCTAAACTATAATATTAGTTCAAGCTGCTGCTTAATTCTTTTATTTATTATTATGATTTTAGAATTATTCTGTTTCCTCAATTTTAGGAGTGACTTAAAGAGGCATATAGTATATTTATGAGTTACAAAATATTCATATTTGTAAGAAAATTATAACTTCTCTATCTTAACTTAGCTGTACATGAAGTGATACCAATCATCTTTCACTATACCGTACGGGGATAAGGTCGGCGCACACACGAAAAGAACGCCATCTTAACGTCAGTAAAGACGGCGCATGAAAAACATGCGCCGATGGATGTTAAGACAGGCGCATATATAAACGATGCGCAGGCAGATGTATGACGGCGCATGAGGAAAGAGCGCAGGTCACTTCGTTGACCGAAGTCATTGACTCAACGGTCGTTTATGGAGCCGTTGGTCTGACCGTTGGGTAAGGACGGCACATTAAGGTAGACTGCGGAGTTCTTGCTTTAGGCCGGCACATTTATATAGAGTGCGCCGTCTTCGGGCAAATTCCATTGCCTATATATATGAGTAGATTTGTGTTGGTGCATGTGTTGAGTGTTTATGTGTGGAGAAGTTTTCCAATATTGAGGGTTCAAATATATGTGGGGGAGGTATACTATAGAGGAAGAGAAAGTCATCAACAGCCGGAGACATCATAGATCAATCGTTGACTATAAGGTATGTACATATATTGTTTATATAAAAAATATTTTGTGTTTTTTTGCGTAGGATAGTGTAGTAGACACTACTGGAAATATGGTTTTTCCCAGCGAGATATTGATAAGTCTCGCCGGGTTGGGTACACCAAGCCGGCGAGACTTATATCTCGCCGA
>JAYMTP010001581.1:0-23373 GCA_036897365.1 Geranium brycei
CCCATTTTTGGGATTTACAAGAACCTCTTTTCTATTAGCTTCCGCAACGCACGATTTTGTGCTTCTGACCGTCCCCACGATCTTCTTCACCGCCGATGATGGTTAGTTGCAACCCTCTCTCATTCTCTGATTCTGCTTTGCGTCTGACCTATCTCCCTCGTCCTCTCTAATTTTCACCCTCTCTAATTTTCTAACTTTAAGTGTGAAAGGGGTAGTTAAGGTATTAAATAAGTTTAGCTACCACACGTGATGTGCACATGGTTTAAAGTGGACAGAACTAAACGGTCAAAACAGGAGTGAGACAAATACACAAATTAGGGGGTGGCCGTGAGACAATTAGCTTTAAGGGGTATTATGTGAGATATAGACAATTTTAGTGGGTGTTTTATGGAATTATCCTAATTTTTAGTTAGATCTTAGTTATGTTTCAAAAGTCTCAGATTTTTTGGATTATTCATCTCTTAATCTTTAATTAGTGATGTCATTTTTTATCAACTCAATTAATCTTTGATTGGTCCCCACTAATCCTTAATTAATCTTTAGAAGCTCACCTCCGCCACAATTATTATTTTTCTAAAACTAATTCTTAGATGTTTTATTGGTCCGAACAGTTTTTTTTAAACACTGCTCTTATATATGGGGTTAGCCTTCAATTTATTTCTTGGTAAGCTCATTGGAATCAGGATACATTGTATTTGACTTAATAATAAAGAAATGTTTATTTTATGAGTAATCAATATTCTAAATTGACCACCTACCACCCAAAACACCAAGTGACACCCACCCTTCATAATCATACCTGCCTAAACCATGAGGCTAATTTGTTTATATATCTCTAAGAAGTGTCAAGCAAATTCTTCTAATTGAATGCAACTAATTTATTTTGTATTTTCTCCCGTGTTGTAAATGACGTCCGTCATGGCCACTATGGTGGCGCCATAGCCCCAAAAACCACACAAGCGCCACGCCGTGACACTGTGGCGCTTTAGCCGTTTTAAGCCGGTTTTATACTGATTTTAGCTGATTTTGAATTAATTTGAGCCGATTATGTTCAAACTAATTAATTTTTGTTATAAAAAAAGTTGAAAATATTATAACATATAGCATAATATGTATTTTTATTACATATGTAAATTAATTTATATTAAAAAAAATTAAAAATACAAAAATTGAAATTCGCCATGGCCTCAAAGGCCCCTATTCACCATCATAGAACCGTGCGACATCTACAACCTTGATTTTCTCACTAGTGTTGTTTGGTTGAATTGCACAAACAAATTAAACAAGAGTTCCTCACTCCTCAGAGCTCTCTCATCAATTATTTGATGAAGTGTGAAACATAATGAAGTTGTTTTTAATTAGCTTGACATATCTAAGCAAAATCATTGTAATTTATCATGAATAAACAAAGAGCAATGTTCTACAACTACAAATTCCGACTTATTTAATTAATTCTCTACAATTTCGAATTAACTTTTTTATCTAATTTATTTGTTGACTAATTCTTAATTAGTTATTAGAAGGTACTCTCTGCCCAACTAATGTCTTTCGTTTTTGTAAAACACTGCTTTAAATTCTTTCTCGAAATAGTTATTCGGTTAGAATTTATATAAGGATTTCATTTAGTTGGTAAATAGAATTATGTGCACTCTAGGCCTTGGAGTTAGGTGTACACGAAGACACACAGTGCTTCAAGCTCCAGCCATTAGTCAACAACTTTGTGCGGACAAGAAAAACATGGAAAACACACTTTTGACAAATCCATGATCACAAAGTGAGCTAAAAGTAGGTGCGTACTATGTATAAGGAAATGAACTTCGTACAAAACGAAATGCTCCCAATGTCATGATCACAAGTGAGCTTTGTGCGATTAGTTGAAGAAGTTGCATATATTATGTCTAGGGGTGTAAACGAGTCGAATTAAACTTCAAATTGACAGAGTTTGACTCGGCTCGTGAAAACAGTATTCGACTAGAGTCCGGTTCGGGCTTATTGAGCTTATACAAAACTAAGCTCGAGCTTAACTCGAAAAAATATAGAGAAACTAGAGTATGGCTCGAGCTGAATTTGCTTAATTAAATAATAAACGAGTAAGCTCGAGATTGGCTCGACTTCATTCGGTTAATTTAATTTCATTATAAATATTTATTAAAACATTAAAAATATTAATTAGTTATATAATTAATTAAATATTAAACGAACCGAACTCTGTTAACTTTTAAAGCATTATCAATTTATTTTATTTTTGGTAAGGTTATCAATAGCTAATTAGGATTAGAATACACTGTACTTGGCTAAGATGAATAAAGAAATGTTTATTTTATGAGTCATCAATATTCTAAATTGAAAGTGACCACCTAAATAAAACCCTCATGTTTGCACCCACCCTTCACTTGCCTAAACCATGCGTCTAATTTGTTTATATATTTAGCCTATAGTTTCAAAGAAATTGTTCTAATTAATAATTAGTATTAATCAAGCCTAAAGCATGCAACCCATTTATATATTTATGTGTCTCTTCACCCCCATAAACAAAATTTATTATTAATTATCAATTTATATGTAACTTTGAATTGGCTTCTCTTGAGTCTATCACGGGCTTGGCCTGAGATGATATTGTTTAGTTGAATTATACAAACACAAGAGTTGCTCACTACAACTGGACAAACTTGAACTTATACCAGAATTGGAATCTTCGTTAACAATTATATTGGTAAAATCAAGCTCGTCGCTCCTCCCTTCGTTGAGACGTGTATACTAACTCGATCAAAGTTTAATAACGGTAGGAGTAATTCTTGTTCACCACAGTGCACTATTCAAATTTTTAATCTTTTTTTTATCAGTACATTACGGCAAATTTCGTGACATTTTTTTGTATAAGTTCACATGAATTTACTCTTGATGGTTCGCAATTGGTATGTTATGCGTGCTTCAAGTTCCATGCATTAGTCAACAACTTCGCGAGGACAAGAAAAACATGGAACATGTGTATTTTGACAAATTCATGATCTCAATCAGAACTAAAATTAAGTATACAAGAAAATGTACTTCATTGAATCTCCTAATTGACGTGTACACTCGTATGATATGGTATAGTATAGTCCACCTTTACATGTATAGAATGATATAAGACTATTATGTACACATGGTACAAAGGGGAGGGAACAAAACGAAATGCTCCCAATAGACATATAAGCCATTGGGAAATTGCAGAGGCATGGACTGTGCTAAATGTTTGGCAGTAGTGATTCAATATAGCTTTGGTGCAGTTAGTGTATGCCAATTTCAGTGCAAAAATGTATCCCGAATGAGGCGAGCCATTACCCGGGAAGATAAACGACTGAGGACTTCTGGTAGTATTGTGGCAGAAATGCCTGGCAAGACCGGGAGAAGCTCTCGGATCACACGTGCAGCATCGACGCCCTGCAGGTTCCATATAAAGGTCGGAAGTAAGATACTCGTCTTTGTCAAGAGAAGGGTGTGTGTATACAATGCTGCTTAAGAAATGGAAAACTGAGGCAAAAAAAATTTCTTCACAAGTTTGATGGTATTTACATATAATGTGTTCTAAAAACGCTAGGCATTATTCGGGAAAAGATGACCTTTTGAAGACTAATAAGGAATTAGTCGGATTTAATCAGAAATTAATAGGATTAAAAGATAAATAGATAATCGGTATTCTTAAAAAGCTAGGTGTTATTCGGGCAGAGAGGGCCTTCTGAAGACTAATCAGGAATTAATAAGATTAAAGAATAATCGGGGATTAATTAGTGATTAATCTGACAAGTTAGAGATTCACGTTGCACGTAATAGAACATCAATGCAACCACTCTTCTTCATTGTGCATCAAATGACCCTAAGAAATCAATCAATTTATTGGACCCTAGAGGACAAAATCAATGACAAAGCACTTGATTCTCACTCTCCTATGCCTCAACATACGAGATATGGTATTCAAATCCCAGTGGGTCACCTGCTCGGGAGCAAGTCGAGGTTAGGGGTTAACCTCAGCTAGAGTTAGGCCGATTTATTACAGTTCAAAAACAAAACAGTAAATATTTCCATTGACGTACCTGATTTGACGATGTCTGTGACATTGAACTCCCTGCAGTTAGGAACTCCACAACCTTTTGAACATTGTTCAGTATAACTTTGTCTTCTTCGGTTACTGTCGGTAGGAGGCCGGCGGTTCTGATCGGTCCGAAAGATGGAGCCATACTAAAGACGGGGGTTGCATTTCCAACTCCTAGCACGGCCAATACTTGTACCAATTGTTCCCTCGTGACTGCATCAATACCCTTCACAATCTGTTTTGCATGAAAACGCAAGAGTTAATTGTTTGATATGACTATCCATTTCCAGAAAGTAAACATTTTTTTCATTCCTACACTTTCTTTTGGTGCAATTTAGTTGAACTAAAAAAAGAAACAGTCGAAGACGGAAATTTGGGAAGAGTGGCTTAAAGAGTTGAGCTAATTTTCCATAACTGAGCTTACTCAAGATCAACTCATTTCAAATCAGAACAGGCTTGTGTCTAGCACAGTGTTTCAAAAACTCCCAACTTGTTCGATTAATCCTCTGTTAATCTTCTTTAATTCGAATAATCCCCAGAAGTTACTCTCCGCTCAACTTAGTGCCTAGCATTTTTAGAACACTGTAACAATGAAATAAAGCTACGTGTAGAAGTTGGCACTAGAAATACCTCATCCAAGAGAAATTCACGGAAGAAGTTCCCCTTATCGGAAAGCAGAAATCCCAAGGCTGCCCTTGTTTGAACCGGTGAATTCAATTGGGGAAAACTTGGCGAAAACCCGGACAAGACAGAACCTGGTTGACTCTGCAGAAGGCCGAGCTCGGCCATGCCACCGTTTAAACTCTCCCCGCCTCCACTTTTGGCCGCAGTTATAAAACTCTCAAAGGCTTGCATGACATCAATGAATCTTTCAGCGTCAAAGACTCCAGCTTTTCCGTATATTGTGTAGCGTAGAGCACTTCTTAATCGCGGGGATTCGTCGGTCAAGAGCCTCTGACAATACAAGGAAAAACATAATAATGTTATGTTTAGTATAGAAGCATACACATCACTTATTAGACTTCTTTCAAATATCAAAACAGGGAATGAATGAATGAAGGGAAAATTGCAAAATGTGGCCATGAACTTTTCTAGTTTTGCAAAAAGTGGCTTTGAACTTTCATTTTTGCAAATGTGTTCATTTGTAAGAAAAATGACGAGAATGCCCTTCTTGAAAAATCAAAACAAAAAAATGCTTTTCAACTCAAGTTCGCCGGTTTTTCTCTTTTCTCAAAACTCGTCTAGATCTGAAGTATCCCAGAAGAACATCAATGGCAAGCGAAAGAATAAAAAAATCAACGAACTCGAGTTAATTTTTTTTAAAAAAAAATAGATTTTAAGGGCATTTTTAGACAAATGTACACAATTTGCAAGAAAATGGTAAATTCACATCCACTTTTTGCAAAATTGAATGTTCACGGTCACTTCTTGCAAAATTGGAAAAGTCATGGCAAGTTTTTGCAATTTACCCATGAATGACTGAATAATGTAGGACATGCTAAAAGGTTGGCTATGAAATCAAAGCCGTGGAATATCTTACCTGTGCAATATATGGATAGGCCTCGTCGACAATAGCAAAATCGGGATTTCCCACCAAAGCTATGCCTTCAAGTACTCCAATCGCCCGAATTATGAGAGCAAAATAAGGAGGTATCCTGAACGGATAATCAAAAGTTATTTGTGCCAAATCCGACGCAAGTTCCTGGAAGTTGATATTTTTGGCTCCACCGCCTTCAAGAGCCTGATCAAAAACCTTTGCCAAAACCGGCAAGATGGGTTGCAGATTTACCCCATCTGGAATGAAACCAAGCTTTACAAAGTCTTTTACTATGGCGTCATAATCCCGATGAATAAGGTGAGAAATTGCTTCAATCATTCCATACTTTTGATCATCAGTCAATTTGGTCACTAGCCCTGTTACAGTGAAAACATACATCAGAAAATTCACAAATTGGTCTCGACATCCGAGAAAACCAAATACACAACAAAGTGCAAGAAAAAACAATCATTGTGTATCACTCTAGTCAAGTTGACTGGTTAAATTTTACAATATACATATATATTAATGAAATCGATAGTTACCGAAGTCAAGTATGGCAAGCTTCCCTTCTGGAGTGCGAATCATGTTCCCAGGATGAGGGTCCGCGTGGAAAAATCCGGTATCAAGTAGCTGTAATTGCCAATGAAAAATCAATGAAAAAGGAAAGCAATCTTTGACCTGTCTCGGCAAAAACAAGTATGTACATTTTTTACCTGTTTCAGGTAGCAGATAACTCCAACATTAACCAACTCCCCAACATCACTTTCTGTACTCTGTGACAGTTTTTCTCCATCTACCCACCCGGTGGTAAGAACCTTCCTAGAAGTATATTTCTCATAGGTCTTTGGTACGATAACCTGAAAGATTCAATTTTTTCATGAAATATTGCTTTAAGGCTTCTAACCAAATAGATAGCTCGAGATCAAGATGAATTTTAAGACATAAAGAAGGTAAGCAATACATGTTATAAGACAAACCTGTGGAAGATCTTTCTTCATCATTTCAGCAAATCGTGTTCCATTTTCCCCTTCATTTATATAATCTAGCTCCTCAAAGAAGCGGGCAGCCCATTCATCAACCAACCCGACCACATCAACAGATACCTGAAAATAAGTGGAGAATTGGGAAGGAAATGAGGGGAAAATCCAGCATTGCCACCAGAACAACACTCCAGTAATTTGACTACAAATTTGTTACTTGATCAAAATTACCTGGGGAAACTTTCGAAGAAATAAACCAATGTTCCGTATGACAAATAAATCAACTGTAACTGTCTCGAGAACAAAAGGTCTCTGCACTTTGACAGCCACCCGATCTCCATTTTCTTTAAGTCGGCCTTTATATACTTGCCCAAGAGATGCTGTCATAGATTCCCCAACATAAAGAGTAAATATTGTGGGACTGGTTAAGTTCAGAAAATAGCAAAGGAAAAGATATATTCACCGATCATATGCATGAATACATAAATCTGTTATTGAGATTACCAGCAGCAATTGGGGAAGGCGAAAGTTCAGAATAGAGCTCTTGCCATGGCTGACCAAGCTCCTCCTCAATAAGAGCCATAGCTACATCATCTGGATATGAAGGAACCTTCACACATCATCAAAGCCAAATATTATTAATTTGAATTGATAACATATGAATATGGATGTTGATGTTGATAGCAACATCAATGTTTATTTCACACAATTGAATGATATGATCCTGATAAATAAATATTTACGAATTGTTTTTCTTTGACAGAAGTAAGCATTTTTGTACACATATACCTGTAAAAGTTGTGTGACTGATTGTACATATATTCTGGATAACAAAGGAAAAAAGCATGTAGAACATGCCTACCTAAACACCTAGTTTTAGTTAAGTAGAGGCCCCAACTCCCGAGAGCCTCAAACTTTCCACTCACGGGAATTGTTCAGCACGGGAAAAGCAAGAACAATCTCCCGTGTTAAGAAAAACCAATCTCAATAGAAGGTAACACAAAATTTACCAAACTGATACCTTATCACATAGCTTTTGCAACTCTGTCATGGCAGCGGGTGACAATATATCTGGCCGGATGCTCAACGCTTGGCCAAGTTTTATGTATGCTGGGCCCAAAGAGGTTACAATGTCCCTCAATTCAATTGCTCTGGCAACTTCATTCTGATAATAAACCATGCATAAACAGATTAGACAGATAACAAAGATTGAAAGATCATTATATTATCTTTTACCCAAGAAAGTCTGAAAGATCAATGCAAAGGAATAAAAGAAGAGATGCATATCCTAAATTAATAACCAGTAATATAAAAAATACTGACTCAGAACTCAAGAAAAAGGATAAATCATGAGCAATATAAATAAAATTACTAGAATGGGCTCAAAAATGCTGAACCATTGATGATCAACAATTGAATGCAATTGTAGTTAATATCAACCACTTGAATACGGAAAGTAGGGCATCAACTACCGACCTCTTTAACCTTGTTGTTTATCACATCCAAAGCAATGCGAGAGAGAAATCCTCCAGCCACAGATAGTAATTGGACAATTCTCGTTGCAACAGCACGTGGTCGTTTCCCCCAGTATGCAGATATACTGGCAGGCTCATACACCAAAGGCAGAAACTCGCTGCTCTCGTCTACCTATGGAAGCACAAAACACCATAAAACACCATCTACGGAAAATGTGTAGCAAAAAGGCACATGAAATGATCGACTACTATTCAAGAAACTAGAATTACTTCACACCCACCGATACGATATATATCCATAGCTAGATCATTACAGAATTTCAAATATATAAGGTAAGAGTATTGCTAAGTTTAGACCAAATAGTACTTCCAAAAAAAGAATCGATCTTTTATTATAACATAACTTTCAATCAAGCATTCCTACAAACTTAAGCACAAATTACTCAATGGAATCACACACAATAATTTAAGTATATGTTACCTCAACCAGGCGAAGTTGAATGCTATTATCGGCAAACTGGGAGTCACTTAAGTTTTGGCCCCGTAGCCCCTTCATGAGTATAGCTACCTGCTCATTTTCTTCCATCTGCGCCCTTACTCTTTTAATTTCCTTCGAAACATCTCCAATCCTCTGGCATACCACAAATTGAACCATAAGTTCAAAATTAACTGCAATAATATAAGAATGACGATAATAACAAGTTACCGAATTAAATGACACCCAATATGTTCATACTATGAATTTCTCCATCCACTTTCTCTAGAGACATGATTGTAATCATTATCTTAGCTGACAAGTCAATAAGTTCAAAATTCAAATCAATGAACCAAACATGAAATTTGGGGGAAAAAGAAACCGTGCTGCAAGATCAATTTGTTTAAGCTGATACTCTACAGATAATTGATCAAATCCAATAATAGACACAACCAATTGAACTAAGAACTATCCGGCAATTCTCATTAAAAACAAATCAATGCCAACTCTCTCAGCAACCAAACAGCACCTCGACCGCCGAATCAAATTGAAATACTTAAACACTCTTCAATCGTATCAAATTTACCGTTGAAGCTCCGTTGAGAGGTTTGGGCGGCGACGCGGAGGCGGAGGATCCACTGACGTTCTTAGGCTTGGACTGCGGCGGTTTAGGCTCGGTGGCGACGGCTTTGGGCCGGAAATAGGAGCGGCGAGCGGGGAAGGTACGGCGGTTGCGGTGGTGGTGGAAGGGGTGGACTCCACCGGAGACGAGCTGCAGCGACGCGTCCATGGCGGAACCACTCAAGCTAGAGAGAGAGCAATGGAGAGGTGGTGGTGAATCGATGGAGTCACTCACTTGACGCTCTGGTTTTGGTGTATTTGGGTCTGTGCTCTGTGGTTGATTATGTTATGTGTGGTATTTGGAGGGGATGGTCGCTGGAGGAACCACGTGGCGACCTGTGGAGCCGCGGAAGGTTTGTGCCTATGAGCTTGTAACTGAGCCATTGGTGAGTGGTGTTCTTTTTTTTCTTGTCTTCGTTGGAGAAAGTTGAATTATTGTGGCCAAGTTCTAGCCGGGCCCTGTGGGCTTGTCCGGTAGTGTCAACTAGGGGAGTGAACGGTTTAGGAACCGAACCGAACCAGACTAGAATTGATTTTTCTTGAACCATACCCAGAATATTATGTGAAGAAACGGTCTGATTTTAACCACGGTTCTTTGGTAGTTCTATTAGGTTGGAACTGATTAATTTTCAATCTTTAATTCATGCACGAATTATATACCGAATTAGACGAACTTGAACCCAATTTATAGCAAATAATATTCAATTTGTAATCATAAAAATACCAACAAAAACCGAATGTTAAGATTCAATTATTACGACCCGATCGAAATACGAAATTTTCGAATAAAATAACAATAAAAGGTGATTAACATGTGTGAGTGGACAAAAGGTGGACATGTAGCGACACGAACCGACTCGATTCTTACATGTTAACCAGAGGTTTTGAGTTTGAAAAACCATAAGCGAACCAAAGTTGAATGGTTCTCTCAAATTCAGAACAAAAAAATCAAACTATTAATCACGGTCCAGTTTTTCGATTTTGAGTTGGGTTTCGTTTGGTTCCTCAGGTCCAAAATTTCTATCCTGGTGTCAACGACGGGGTGACATGAGCTTGAATCACATAATTATAAAGATTGTTTATGGTTTTGGAAATGGATCGAACTGATTTAAAATTGAAATGAATTGGTATTTTGTGTTCTCGAATTTAGAAATCAACTGTAATTATGAGTAATTTTACTGGTCGGTCATGGCCACCCATGGTTACGGGTGGCTCTTCAATTCTAACTAGATCGAATCAATTGACTTTTGAGGATGAATTAGTCCCATACGAATTATTTTTAACTAAATACATAATTTTATTTAGGGTAATACTAAAATATAATATAATAGAAATTAAATTAAATTAAATATGACTTTTTTACTATGCAAAATAAATTAACCTAGTCGAGAATTTGACCAAATTCGAGCTTCGTTATTTTTATTCAATCTAAATTCAAGCAACAAATTTTGAGTATTACCATTTTCATTCGATCTGAATCCAAGTTAGAAGGAACTATTTCTTCTTATTAGAAAAATGAATGCCTGAACAGTGAATAATTTTATTCATTCATTGAGAACAAAACCAATTAGCTAGTAAGAGACCAAGCAAACCAGTTATAACCTATACATGCAGTGCAAAGGACAATACAGAAAGCTCCTCCAGCCCTTGAGTACAAGGAGGGGAGAGAATTAACCTAAAAGAATGAAAGAATCAATGAGAGAAGCAAATCTGCAAGATGGATCTCATCGGAAAACCAAGCCGTGCCGGTCAAGAAGAAGAAGAGGAAGTGCAGTCGAAGCCGTGGCAGACAGACAGCCAAATGATGATGATCAAGGCTAAAACAATACACAAAGCAACCAGTTTCACCTTCATGTTCTGGAACCACAGCTTCCTTTTCAATTTCACTCCCTCTTGCTTGAACTCTTGTGCCTGCAACACAACGTCACATTGGTCCATCTTTAATATATTATATCATATACATCAATGTACATAAGCTAGGAGACGGGGAAAGGATCATATGGCAATGTGCAGAAAATGCATCAACTCTAGGTTCTAAAATTTGGGATCGGTCAGAAACCGGTGAGGCGACACATATGGGTTTTTGAGAATTTGGAAAGAAATGGGCAAAACTGGCTTTTTATTAAATATGTCAATATATAATGCATATGTTAGCGACAAAATCAACAATATTTTAATGAAGTATGATAGTTTCGAACGACTTAATAATAAGTGCAAACCATAGTTCAAACAAAAATTGCCTAGGAGACAAGTTTAAACAATGATAAAATATATATAACAAGTTAAAGAAAACAAGTCCACATTTGACTACTCCACGTGGAGGAGATCGGCTACTTGCCTGACAATAGAATAGTCTTTCAATAGATATGAAAAGGTAAAAATAAAAGTTTATCCACTTTGACCGAGTTTGACCGACTTTAGGACCGGATTTCACTTGTGGTTCTCGGTGGTTTAGTTTAGTATCGGGAAATTTAGAATATTGTATAGTAGTATGCACAAATATATTTTCATTCTTGAGCTAACCTGTGAGCGAAGGTCTTCAGTTTTATCCACCAAGACCTCAATCTTCTCACCGCGGTCAAGAACCTAATCATAAGAACTTCCTTAGCCTCAGATAAAAAAATCGATATAAAACTTCAATATAATTTTACCAAGAACAATATAACGAAATCATGTTCCATCTAGCTTCTAAATGGTATCCACAGGAGTTGCTCATTACCTTCTCAATATTTTCCATCATAACACCCTTGACTTCAGAAACTTGAGCTTGCACTTTCGAGATATTGCTGATCTGTTCGGGATGATCGACACAGTACTTCATGTGCTCCTTCAGTTTAGGCCTACAAAAATTATAAATGACATAACTTAAGGAGATAGATGATGCCTCGCTATAAAGGAAGCAAGGACCAAATCGTATAAATACCCAAATTCTTTGGTCAGTTTCTTAGCACCAATAGTTTTAGCTTTCCCTCCAGCGTATCTCTTGTTGAAATCATCCTTAACGATCTGAAGGAAGGCAATGGGAACCGTCCTGCCAGTGGATTCAGTCGCAACCACACAGAACGCTACATACATACAGCATCCAAAATAAAAGTAAATGAGTTAACAAACACGTCTATCAACACCATGACTCCCCCGAGAAGGAAAGCATTTCACTAATGTGACCAATTCAATCAAATCAGAATCCTCAACAATTAAGTCTCACTACCATTTTTTTACAGTTTTTCTCATATTCAAGACACTTAAGATAATTGAATTTTAAATTTTTATGTGCAGATATAGAATTTCACTTCTCAAATCATGATAAACATAACAAAATACAACCCGATCGCATTTTTATGACCAGCGACCTCATGTTTATCACATAGAATATCTGCCGCTTCAATCTATTCATCTTGGTAAGCTTGATGCAACCAAAATTAATTCGATCGTGTCAGCTCTTCAATCATCACAAAAATAAATCCTCCATCCATTTTCTTCCTTAATCATCAAAATACCCGGAAAATTTCCACCACAAGATCCATACACAAACCCAAAACAGCACATTTTTTCACACCAGAATCAACTCAACAAGAGGCCCAAAGCTATATACATAAATTCTTCATCAAAATGTATGTAACATAATAAAACCCGATCGCATTTTTATAACCAGCGACCTCATGTTTATTACATAGAATCTCTGCCACTTCACTCGATTCATCTGGGGCAGCTTGATGCAGCCAAAATTAACTCGATGAGTGTCAGCTCTTCAATCATCATAAAAACCAATTCTCCATCCATCCTCAAAATACCCAGAAAAAATCCACCTCAAGATCCATACACGAACCCAAAACAACACATTTTTCATACCAGAATCAACTCAACTAGAGCCCCAAAGCTATAGACATAAATTCTTCATCAAAATGCATGTAACACTCACCCAATCTCCCAGAAACACAAAATGCATAACAAAAAGATCAATCCAGTACCCAAATCGAACAATCCCCAAAATCCACAGATCAAATCAGCAAATCAACCAGATCACTATAATAAACATAAAAACAGAGATTAATCGATAATGCGAGGGAACACGTACTGAACCCATTGTCGACGAGGTAATTGAAGGTGTATCCATCGCAATTGTAGGTGAATTTGTTGCTGGTTTCGGGGAGTTTCTGGAGGCATTGGGATGCGACACTGACGAAATTCCCAGAGAACTCAGTGTACTCCGCCAGAACGACCTTGTCGCGAGCGACGAAGCTGTAGATGAGCTGCGATTGATGGGCCATGGCTCAGAAACCCTAATCTGATCGATCGATCGATGGAGAGCGACGAAGAGAAACCTGAGTTTTCGGTTTGGAGAATAACGGATAGTGGAGAGAGTCTCCTTGTGTTGTTATGTATTAGTGTTGATGAAGAGTTTTGGTTACACATTTTTCGGAATTTACAAATTGGAGGATATGGTACATTTTAGTTTTCATGGCTTCAATAATTTTATTCTATTTTAATTTATTTTCCATCAAATTCGATATTTTTCTCATATTAAGTAAGTGAAAAGGGAAGAGTAACAAATTTAAATCATTATTATGGTTAATATGTTTTTTATCCGCAAATAAGATTTCATTGTAAGATGAGAACACAATTGATTCTTGAGTAGGAAAAACAAAGCTAGGGAATTATATTTTTTATTTAAAAAAGGACAATATGAAGTTGAAACTATGAGGCATCGGGTAAATGAGTAAGTGAGAAACTTGAGATTTCTGATGATGGGATGAGGGATTATTCTGTCTTGGTTCAGAATTTCGACAAAGATTTCTTTATTACTTGATTGTCTTTTAAGCTATTTTTTATTAAGTATCCACTCATCATTATAAAATCGTCAAATTTCAAGTATCACTGTCTTTGTGCTTTCTTCAAACTATATAACAGTTTTTCGTAGCTTGCAAACTAGATATTCCTTTTTAACTGTCCGAAAATTCAATGGATGTACCATGTAAATGCCTTCTTCAAGATGAAGATCTTTGCAACCACGACACTCAACACAAGTCTTGTAGTAGTCATCTTGACTAGTGAAAAGAATATCTCGTTGTAATCGATGCATTTTTCTACTGAAAGCCCTTGAACACTAACCTTGCTTTTCTTCCCAACTAGTAACTTAGTCAACGCCCAAATTTCATTTTTTTCAAGAGACATGATCGTTTCATTCATGGCTGACTCTCACTTAACTGAATCATTCATTTGAATCGCCTCTATTTAACACTAAGGCTCATCATTCTCCGTCAACAACGAATAATGTAGTGATGGAGAGAACCGTTCTGGGGCCTAGAAACTCTAGTTGATCTCTTCACTTCAGCTACTGGAGTAGTTGGTACCATCTTCTCATTATTTTCGTGCACCGAACTTCCACTGATGCATGTATGATCGTCTTCAGTAATATCTTTTAACAATGCTTTTTTCTTGTCTTCTACTTTTTTTGTGGCATCTGATTCTACCGCACATCGATCCCTGTACATAGCATTCTATTAGAATGTGACATCTCTACTCCTAACGACTTTCCTTTGTGACTCATCCTAAAATGTATACCTCATGTCGTTAGAATCGTAGCCAATAAAACACACTTCTTTGCTTTTGAATCAAGTATGTCTCTGTCAGAGTATTTCAATCGCACATAATAATCATATCTAAAGACTCACAAAACTTGGAGATTTACCTCATTTCCACATCATTCATCTTAAGGGATCTTGAATCCCAAAGGAAATGAGGGTCCACGATTTATGAGGTATGCTATCGTTCTCATCATATCTGCCCATAAGTCTTATCAACGAAACCTTTGTGGGTCCATAAACGTCTGAATGCACCATTTCTAGCTTCTTCCCCTTATGAGCTTTCCTTAATTCTGTGAAACTTACCTATTTTTTGTTTTCCAAACACACATGATTTACAAAAATCAAC
Organism: Geranium brycei; assembly: GCA_036897365.1. Taxonomy (NCBI): domain Eukaryota; kingdom Viridiplantae; phylum Streptophyta; class Magnoliopsida; order Geraniales; family Geraniaceae; genus Geranium; species Geranium brycei. The sequence goes on from JAYMTP010001581.1 coordinate 15,095, forward strand.
TATCTCATTCTTCACCTCTGGAATTTTTCCCTATGAAACTAGATCGGCATCCCTTCCTCACGTATATGCCCAAACATTTGGTGCCATAGAGTTGAAGGATTATGCTCATCAATGAATGCATGATCCATATTCATTAAAATCTCTTTCATGTACAAAGCTCCTATCTTTCAACCGTGATTTCTAACCAGGTTCCCTTTTGATACTTTCCATTCATCGTTCTCAAAGGTTATCTTATATCTCAAACTGTCTAAAAGACTCATCGACATCAAGATTCTCTTTATGGTGCCCATATGCCTGACATCCTTTAGCAAGTCGTATTCATAGTAGTCTTGAATTCCCATCTCCTATGCCCGCGATCTCTTCCGCTTGATCATTAGCTAGATGAATTATATCTTTATAGGTCTAAAGTTCACTAACATATACTTGTAAGTGGTAGTGTGAAAAGACATACTCGAATCCATGATCCGTGATTCAATTGGACTTTCTACCCAACAGATCAAAGAATCATCTTCGAATCTCTCCATTGCATTCATCGAGTTGCCTGCTTGCTTTCCTTCTTCAAGTTTGGATAGTGACTCTTGAAGTGACCATTTTGTTGAAAATTATAGCATGTCACATCCGGTCTACTCTTTGATTGACCTTGCTTCCGGGACTTCAATCTTTCACGCCCCTCACTCTTTGCCCTTTTAGAGTTCTTATCTCTCCCTTCTACATTCAATGTGGAGCCAGACAATTATCCTCGATTCATTCTCCGGATATCTTTCCGGATAATCTAGTCCCTTCTTCCTTTGAACGATAGTTTAGTAATTGCAGACTTCTAGTTGAGTTACTAACTGTTGTAACGGTTTATGACTAACTTTCAAGAAACGTGTAGTTTTTTCTGGTACAAATAGTCCTCTATTTTCATTTTTCATAATCCAAAATTCCTCCTGGCAAACTTGTCGATTTGAACTTTCTAATTGTTCTGTCATTACTCTCACTTGCCACGAACCAGACTCTGATACCACTTGTTGGGGAGAATCGGGTCTTACCAAGGAGGATCACTCAACAAGGAAGCTCCTATATACACATTGGAGTCCACGTGTGACCAAAAATACTAGCCTACTAAGTCTAGAGTCTAATGTGTATATAAACTCTCCTTATACTTCATAATTTTTTGATGTGGGAGATGTACACGTCAACTACTTTACACTATTATAAGTTCGACTCATTTCAACCTTTGTTACCATAGTTTTTCTCATCTCCAATTTCCAACCATATAAAAAAATAAAAAATATATTATTATACATGCAGATTCATGGAAGACATGCCACCATAAGAAGTATCCATTAGTACATACATCAACATAAATAATCTAAAATTCTATACAAATATTCTCCAAAATTGACAACAATATAAATTTGCACACATTACACTTTCAAATATACTTTTCAACAAACCAAAAGCGAAACTAGTAACAAAACCATGTCACACATTCCCTATTCATTTCACTTCTTTTCAGCAGGAGGTTCAGCCGGACGGAAAAAACAGTAAACATATCGTTTATAATTACACGGCCAGGTTCCCCGACGACGTGCCCCCTTCGGGAGGGTCGAGGAGCACGTAAATCAACGACACGGTGATCGATATCAGGCCGGCCCACACCCATATGATCGTTGGCATCCTCCCCTTCCTCCCCATTAGGCCCTTCATGAACGGGTACATGTGGACGAGCACCCAGAAGCTGAAGAAGAGCCCCCCGATGAGCTTGTTCCACTGCGGTATCTCGCTGTAGATCGTCCTGGAGATCCCGATCACGCACGCGATGAGGTTCACGACGATGATGGTCAGGGGCACGATGAACAGGCTCGTCCACTTCACCATGTAGAGCTCCGCGAACTGGTCCTCGTCCTCGTCGCCCGAGGACTTTGAGGTTAACGTGAAGGAGATCTCGATCCCGGCGATGACCTTGAGGCAGCCCTGTATGACGGCGGCGAGGTGGGCGCTGGTGCCGCCGATGACCCAGAACTGCTCGTTGCGCCACCAGTCCTCGAGCGTGACGCCGGACCACTTGACCTCGAGGAGGGAGATGCAGGTGAGGCTCATGGTGATGACGAGGAGGTAGGTGAGGAAGGCGACGTCGAGGCCCGAGACGATGAACTGGCCGGAGAAGAGGCACATGGCGGGGAGGAAGCAGTAGACGACGAGGAAGAGGGAGGTGAAGGGGTAGATCCCGACGTTGAGGTAGGCGATGCGCTGGAGGAACTTGAGGCGCCGGCTCGCCAGGAAGGCGTTGTTGCGGGAGAAGAAGATCTCCACAGACCCCGTCGCCCACCGGAGGACCTGGTGGAGGCGGTCGGTCAGGTTGATCGGGGCAGACCCGCGGAAGGCGTCGCGCTTCGTCACGCAGTAGACCGACCGCCACCCGCGGTTGTGCATCCGGTAGCCGGTCACCACGTCTTCCGTGACCGACCCGTAGATCCAACCGATCCGGTCTCCCCATTCCGTGTTGTCCTCGAACCTGTCAAATATTCAAACAAGAATACGTCGGGGGTGTCAACCAGCTGAATCGAACCTGAAGAGTTATTCTGCCATAAAACAAATATTCAAATTCAAATTCTGTTCGACCTCACTACAAATGATGTGACGCTTAACTACTAAGGTGTCCTTTTCTATATGTTATAATCATAGTAATTACTTATTTGATTAACTAATTGCCAAACAAGATGGCTCACGAGTAGGATGGGAGTGGATTTTGTTATCCCGACCTATTTGAATCGGCAATAGTAGGTCTTTGTCATGTTTAGAATATTTTTTCTGTTTATAAGGATGGTAATAGAAAGGGTTGTGTGATCTCTATTGCCGCATCGATAGGATTGGAGATACTGATATCATGTCGGGTTTATGCATTTTTGCCATCCTGACTCACAAGTCTTAAATAGTTTATTAAACCAGGTAAATTTAGGTTTAAATTTACCTAAGAATAGTTTTTGATTTCAAATTAAAGAAATAATAATTCAATTACCAGCAGGCGATCACTGCGATCCCCTCCGCAACCGTGTGTGCGTCTAAAGGCGGTCGCGGGGCGAGAAGCGCACCCGGAGGCCGGCCGTTCTTGACAGACACGTGATCAGCCAACGGCCGGCCTTGGTACTCCGCGACCGCAATTGAATTGTTGAACATGGTTGAGGAACCGAATTTCTTCGGGAGTTCCAAGTCCGGGTGCGATGCGAGTGGTTGCATGTGATCCTCCTCTTGATCCGGCAACTGCGGTTCGCTCCTCTCGTACCCGGACTTGTTCTGCCCGAACGCGCCCGAGTACTCATTGACTCGCGGAGGATCGAACCCGTATAGCGCGTATCGCCTGAACATGGTTCCGGTTCCCACGTACACAGGGCCTTGGAGACCATCTAGAGCTCGCATATTTCCTGTGGTGATCAATAAAATGATCAGCAAAAGCAATAAACAAACTGAATCGTGTTTAATTTTATAGACTCATATTGAATTGAAAGGAATTATAATAAAAATTTTGAATTATGTTCGACTCAATTCTACCGAACTATAAATACTAATTAAAAACAAAAAATATTTTAATTATATTAAATAATAATAATTAATTATATTTATATACAAACAAGTAATGCATATCAAGCCTTGAAATGTTAGTAGTTTTCTGTAAATTTCTGATTAGTCTGATTAGTTTCTGGTTAACCTCCTATTAATTATTTATTAACCCTATTAATTCTAGATTAGTCTTCACATGCTCTATCCGCTCGATTAACACTTATATGTTAGAATCGAGTTTGGCTTGTTGATTAAACTAATCCAACTTTGAGCTCAAATTCAGTTAAATTTCGATTAAAACGAACTCGAACCGAATATTTTACCTAATCGATTGAAGAAAAACAGAAAACCATATAAGGTCAAATAACTAAGTTTAACGAGCTCGAAGTGATCGATCAATTACCATCGAAGAAGACATTGTTATGATTTGCGTATCGATCCGAGGGATCAATGCCCTCGAATCTCTGGGGAAACTGAATGTAGCAAATGCGATCGCCCCCGCGGTCCATCATGAAGCAAATACCTTCCCTAATGGCCATGCAATTGGCGATGTAGTGGTCACAATCAAGGTTGAGGATGAACGGCCCGTTCGATAGTATCGCGGAAGCCCTAACTAGGGCATTCATGGCCCCTGCCTTCTTGTTGTGATCGTAGCCCTTTCGCTTCTCGCGCGAGACGTACACGAACAATGGCAACCGGGTATCGATCCCGGTGAAGTCCAATTTCTTCTCGTCTTGGAAGCCCATCACCGGTTCGCTCTCCGGCACTTTACTCATTACCTACATTGCAAAATCAAGTTCACAAATTAACAGAGAGATTGGATCTTTAAAAGAATCATATGTGAAAACTAATTAATTACTTCTAATAATGCTTCATTTACGCGTCTAACATGATTTGTAAAGAGCAAAAAATGATCCGTCAAATAGAGATTTTTTTTCTTTGAGGGAAAAATGGAACGTATCGTTTGTGGATAAGAGTGCAAATGAGCTTAATCGAGAATAACTTCAATAAGACTCGGCTGGACAAAAATTGTTCACTTCGGATTCAAAAGAGTATATATTTAAACATAAGTTTGGTTTGAAATTTTTCTAGCAAAACCTATAAATTCAGCTTGACTTGACTGGTTTTTACAATAAATATTCATTACAAAGGTAAGATTGTGTTTTAACTACATTAAATAAATACAGCTAATTATTTAAAAATTAAATTGGACGGTTTGTGGGTTTATGGAGTCTTGATTGTTTGTACTTCAGTCGAATATTTAATAAAACAAGCTCGAATGACTCGGTAAAGGATCAGACCGTTTACACAATTATCGAATCTCTGTCGATAAGTTGCCTGAAAAATATGATCCTCTAAATTTGGAAGTCTTATTCAGGGATGACAACATATCTCGAAACCGACAGAGACCTAGTATGTCTGATTTGGTTAGGGCAGGAATGTGATCACAAAATTATACTCAAACCCGCCCTTCTGCCATCCCAAATGAAGGCATGCTCGAGTCGAATAATTAACAAAACAAGCTCGAGCTGCTTTAAAGTTTTGGATCCTTTACGCAACTATCCAATATTTCACGATAAATTGCTTGAAAACAAGACACTCCAAATTTGGAAGACACATTTAGGAATGACTAAATATCCCAAACTCGACCAAAACTTAGTATATCTCCAATTTGGCCAGTGCAGAGATGAGATTACAAAACCAGCTCCAAACCCGCCCTTCTGCCCTCCCTAACGGAGGCAAAACACAATGAGTCTAACAAAAACTTGTAACCCCTAATCTCATCAAACTTGCCCCGTTATCATCTTAAACCCAAATCAAGAAAACATTCTAAGTGAAAAAAAGGAAAAACGACACTTTACTACAACTAATTATCACCGTTTCACACTTCACTACCCTGACTATTTTCAATTTCATTTTTAGTACCTGACCTGTATTTTGGGACTTTGACTACATTTAATCTAACTATGTCATTTTGAACAAAATTTAGCCTAAAATGTCCCAAAAGAGAATATATAATTAGGTGTACTAAAGTGTGAAAAAATAGTTATGCTAGCAAAGTGTGAAACGGGTATAGTAGGTGTAGTAAAGTGTTCTTTTAACAAAAAATGATGAACGAGAGAGCTCACCTGCAAGATTCCGGCGTGATCGCCCTTGGCGTGATCGGGTATCGAAGAGTGCCACGTTCCTGGCCAGTGAGTGCCGTCGGCCATCCAAGTGGCCTTGGTGACGTTTTGGGGCTCTCCGCCCATGTCTCCGTCGTCCGTGTCCATGGCTTGCCTCTTCCCGTGCAAGTTCTCTTTCTTGTTGTGGAAGTCGCAGCGCTTTCGGATCACGTCCCCAAGGCCGTTCATCCTCACCTTGAACTCGTCGTACTCCCTCTTGATCCACCGCCGGTCCTTGACGAAGTCGGGCCGTTTCTTGTTCTTGGTCGGGTCGGTTTTCAGGTTGAAGTACGTATCCGGGTTCCTAGGCTCGATGTCGTGCTTCCTGCAAAAGGGTACCCAAACCTGCAAAGAAGAAGAAGATGGTTTGCTATGTATAGTAATTGTGACATTGAAATAGTGTAGGTTGATTCTTTAATAAAAACATACGGTCAAATAAGTCATTTACAAGTTTAAACTGATAGGTGATGGCTAATTTGACCTAAAACAAAATGACAATAAAGGTACATCTAGATTCAACACTTGATCACAATATTATTATGTGAAAATATAATTCACCTGAAATTTGAACTGGTAAGAGAAGGTTGGACTTATCATTTAAATCAGTGACTTAATTCACGTATTTTTGACATGGGACTTAGCACATGTATAATTTAAATCTCAAGCTGATAAGTGGGTGTATTAAGATATAGACCTTTGGCTCGAAACATGATGACGACGTAAACAGTAAGTTTAGATTCAATACCAAACTCTAAAACCATGTTATAGTCCTACCTACCAAACTCGACACACTTAATATCAAACTGAAAAGTGAAGACTTCGAGGTACTTAACAAGTGGTTAATGAATACAACTTACGTAAAAATCTCAAACTAATAAATGAAAACTCTAAATAATTATTAAATTGTGAGTCTTTGGCTCGAGCTAAAATGATAAAAATTACATGAATAGATCCAACATCAAACTCGATGTCATGTTAAAATTCAAGTCACCTAAGTTCTAACATATTAAAATCTAACTCGCCTAAAAGTTAAATTAATAGGTGAAGATCTTGAAATATTACGGTGAACATATCTTGCTAGCTTAATATCAAGTCTAAAAGTTGAGACTCGTGAATACATACATAATAGTGAATTTTTAACTCGAGCACAATAACACAAACACAACACTAAATTATGATAGTATGTTAAAATTCGACCTACTTAATCTGAAGATAACCAATTCACACTAAAAATACATACCATGTTGAGTTACTTGAAACGCAAGTAACTGACCTGAGCAAAGTTAACCGCCTCAGCCATGGCCTCAAAGGTGAGTATGGCCCCACCGTCATCAGAAATGTAGACGTTGAGCTTCTCGACCGGGTACTCGGTGGCGAAGATAGAGAGCAACGTGTTGGCGGTGACGAGAGGCGGTTCCTTGTCGGGGTCGGCGGTGGAGACCATGACGTCGATCCCGGGGAGGTCGGACCGCCCGTTGGGATTGGTCGCCGACTTAGACTCGAACTTCTCCTTCAGGGCCGAGAGGTCGGTCGACCGGTTTATAGGGTTCACTTTTGGGAGAATGTCAAGAATCCATGAAAATGCGAACCATATCTCACACACGATTGAGATTCCCCACAGCCACATTGCGTCTTCGTTAGGGTTTGTGCACCGCCATATGATGAAGAAGAACAAAACCACAAGTCGTATCACCACCAACACCCTGTTCAACACACAAAGTAATTTTCATATTATAAAGCATGAAGTAATTTAACGTGTCAGGCTTACGAGTCTATCAAGCCTAATAACATTAGGTTAATAGTGGTATAAACAAGTCGAATCGAGTCTTAGTTTGATAGACCTCGACTCGTAAAAGAAGTGTTCAGCTCGAGCTCGAACGAGTTTATGCAACTCGAGTTCGACTCAGAGAGAAAAGAAGATAAGCTCGGCTCGCTCAAGTTAATTTGATTCGCTTAATTTTCAATACAACTATTCATTAAAACTAAAAGTATTAAATAAAAATATATATAATTCAGTAAATACTAAACGAAATCGGCTTGACTCGATTTGACTTATCTTATTTCATTATAAATATTAATTAAAATATATAATTAATTAACTATTAAACGAGCTGGCTGGCGAGACTATCGAGCTTAAAAAGGCCAGGCTCGAGCTCGGCTCGGCTCATTTACTAAACGAGCCTAATATTGAGCTCGAATTCAGCTCGATTGTAACGAGCCCGAACCGAATATTTAACGAACCAAGCTCGAACAGTTCGTTAAAAGCTCGGCTCATTTACAGTCTAGATTCGAGTTTAATTTACTCGCTCGTTTATTATTAGATGAGTTTAATAGTAAGTTTTAATTACTCAAATGGAGTTGGAGACGAATATTTAAATATTTAACGAGCCAAACTCGGGCAGGTAGTTAAAAACCGGGCTTAGGCTTATTAATTAATCATTTACCTGTAAGGGCTAATGATGCCTCCGGAGACAGGGATCTTCCTGGTTAGGGGCTTCCAAGGCTTGTCCATGAAATCGGACATGTTAACGTTGGAGCCATACTCCTCCTCCGACCAATACGCCGTCCCGA
>JAYMTP010001582.1:0-23370 GCA_036897365.1 Geranium brycei
TGTAGTTGAGTGAGAATATCCAAAGTCAGCGTGGTTTTCAGAAGAAAAAATATGTTAGGTGTAGTTATGTGAGAATGATGTCAAACTAGCTATAGCTAGCTGAGATTATCCCTAAATGTTATTTTGATATATAATATGATCGTGGATAAAGAGGTCACTTCTATTTTATATACCATATATTTAATATTTTAAAACTTAGATGACTGAAATGATCGAACAAACGTGAAGATTATAACACATGCATACATCAAATCATAAAACCCATACATATATAATAAACTTAATATTATTAATATTTTTATAAAATTGGGTCATATATATTGAATCAGACTCTACAACTAAAATTTTTTATTAGCTGAGTTTGTTTTCATACACCAATTTTTAGCGGTGTTCATTTTAAACCGACACCAAACCAAGAACCAGACGGAACCAAGAACCAAAAATTGAAAACCATGGATTATGCTTAGGTTATGATTTTATTTTTAAGTTAACCAATCAATTTTTGTTCAAATGCGGTTCATACAATAAAAAATCGTTGGTTAACCAGATAAACCAAACCAAAATTTCACTTACCACGTGTCACACCTAAAATCATCCACATATTATGAAGAGATTTTTTTTATTCTTACAAAAGACATAGTTTAACTCCATATAAAAACTCATACCTAAATTTTGATTTTATTGTGGGTTTTTTGGCCATTTAAAGTTAATGTTTATAAATATTCTTAAATATCATTAGTTTGAATGGATAAAAAATTGGGCCTAAATATCATGCCTATAAAATTTGGTATGTCCAGTTTAAACTAAAAACCAAACCATTTTTAGTGATTAAAAACCGATCATTCAATTATACCCGTTTTGGTTATGGTTCTAAAAATTTTAAAAGCAGAGTTCTCGGTTCGATCCACTTTGTACTCTTTGGTTCGGTTAACCGGACCACGGACAACCCTACCAATTTTATTTCCAAATTTTTACATATAAAATTTTTTCCTCTTGTACTTGTACACATGAGGCTTATTTTCCCTTCACGTCTCGTATACATGAACTTCTATTTTAACATGTTTTAACGCGCAGTGTGTATATATAGAGAGAAGAAATCTGCTAAAAACCAAATCTGGGTGTCCAAACTATAGAATGTGTAGTGCAAAGTTGTAGAACCCGGTAGAACGTGTAGTACAAAGTTGTAAAACGTGATGGACCTGTGCAAAATTGAAGATTCCTGTAGAATGTTTAGTTGAAAGTTGTAGAACCATGTAGAATGTGTAGTGTAAAGTTGTAGAACGACCTGTGGAACCTTTAAGTGTGCGTTGTAGAACCTTGCTGCCACGTGTCGCACGCTGAGACAACGCGCATACGGATCCACACTGATCCAATGGATGTAGAACGTTCGGAAGTTTGGGAGTTCTACAGTCGTTTGTAGCCGAATGTGCCCCTATATACAGGTGTGATATGGTGTGAACTGTGAGCCTCCGTGCGAACCTACGAGAGCGCGACACTTGGCAGCACGCGCATTGACGTGGCAGACAAGAAAAAAAATCTATTTTTTTCTTCCAATCCCTCGTTACATCATTCTCCCGACGGGTAACATTTTTTCCTCTAGGTTATAGAATGAAACTCGTCCCCCCCTGCCACATGGCGCCCCCACGTTAGTTCTCACGGTTCTCACACAATTTTTGCTTCTACTAAAATGCATTCCTATATATTATAAGCTACACTTTTAAAACTGTAACATTCATATTGATTTCACATAATAACCTAATCGGCCAAATGGGAGGATATCCTCAGTCTATAAGACTACCACATAAAACAGAGCATCTTATAGCTGGAACGAGAAATATCCATACGTCCAAGACATACGATAAACAACATTAAAAATCAAACAAATTTATAAAAATACATTTCATACTAAGCGTTCAACATCACCAAACTGTCCGATATATACTGTATATTCCACACTAAAAAGTAACGTATACAACAACAAATATTGTAACAATCAACTTCGCAAGTCATGTATAGTAAACTAGTTTAGAACAATGCAGCAACTCAAATGCAAATAGGCAACAACATCAAAGAATGAGTCAAAAGGAGGTATTTTCAAGAACTACGTACAGCAAAACAAACCTAACATCGGACTTGGCAACCTTATCATTCTTGTTTTGGTGGTAAGAGGTTCACTAATCAGAGGATAAGATTGGTGATGCAGATTATGTACTATTTCTTTCTTTTTAATTAATATGGACCTTCTATTTGAGTTTTACACATGTCATAGAAAGTATAATTAATATTCTATTTCCTGCAATAACTTGGTCGGTAAGGTAATTGAATATTTAAATTTTCTTGTGTATAGCCTTTTAAAACAAATTATAATGCCAACTGCCAAGTTGGTACATATTCTAATTTTGGGTTATATTAAATACATTCAGATATTTTGCTTAGTTAAATTAATTGATTATTATGATTACCATGATGTGATGATCCTGCCTAATTTTTTAAGATTAAAGTTTCACTTTTACACCTATTTGAAAAAGGGATCTTCTTTTGGCGCAGATTCACATTAACACATGATTATAAGATGGGGAAACGTCGCATGAAATGGGCCATATGAGTTTTGGGCCTTAGTGGGCTGAACTGGGTCCAGAGGGAAGAGAGGGGTAAGTAAAAACCTGAACGAGTAGGAGCCTTTTATTATCGTAGAAAAATTGCAAAAAGGTGCATGTTATTTATTAATTACAAAAATGCCCCATATTTTTTATATACTTTTGTAGAATATATGTATTTTTATAAAAAATAACAATTTTTTCCTGTAATTAATAATTAATTTTTTCATTATTTGTATTTTCCAACTAAAAGTTCATCTCAAAGTGCTTTCGTCCCAGGCAGGTTAATAATTGATAACCTAATAGTAGCGGTCGAGGTGGTGTTAAACCATGTAAGACGGAAAGCTCAGGGCAACAAAGATATGAGCAAAGCCTACGACAAGGTGGAATGGAGCTTTATGCTTCAAATGATGCAAGCTCTCGGATATACTCAGAGATGGATCGAGCTTATTCGGATATGTATCTCCACAGTCACATACTCAGTCACTACGTCAGGACATGTAATACCAGTACGAAACCTTTCAAGAGGTCTTCGCCAAGGAGACCCTCTCTCTCGCTATCTATTTCTAGTCTGTGCGGAGGATCCCTCTCTTCTTCTGCAAGAGTTTGCCAAGGTGGGGTACATCAGGGGGGGTAAAGATAGCAACAGGAGCGCTAGTAGTTTCTCATCTCTTGTTTGCGAACGATAGCTACATATTCTGCATGGCAACTGAGGAAGAAGCGGAGCAGATGACTAGGTGTCTCCTCATATACGAGAAGGCCTCAAGCCAACTTATTAATCGGGAGAAACCTTCAGCATTTTTTTCCCCAAACACATCCCATGAGATAAGAGATGATGTCACCGCAAGACTGGGGTTTAGGGAGGTAAAGGAATCATCTACTTACTTAGGCCTCCCGAACATGGTGGGAAGAAATAAGATACGGGTCCTAGCTTACATAAAGGAACGCATTGCAAAGCGTATGACAACTTAGAGCACAAGGTTTCTGTCCTCAGCAGGGAGATAGGTGATGATAAAGTCAATTCTACAGGCTCTTCTAGCGTATTCTATGCAAGTATTTCTTTTTCCCCAGAGGCTCCTCGAGGATATCGGGAAGATGTTCAACAAATTCTGGTGGAAGGGCAATATGGGAAGGGAGGAATCATATGGCGGAAATGGGATGACCTATGCAAACACAAAAATTGGGAGGGATAAGATTCCTCAATCTCAAGGAATTCAACTTAGCGCTCCTGGGGATACAGGCTTGGAGGATCCTTACAAACCCAGAGTCTTTGCCTAGCAGATTGCTTAAAGCAAAGTACTTCCCCCGGACTACATTCTTGGAGGTTACATTGGGGAGCTCTCCGAGTTTTGTATGGAGAGGAATCTGTGAGGGAAGATAAATTGTTCGGCAAAAGGCACGTCGGAGCATTGGGTCTGGAAATAGTCCAGTTATAGGAACCCCATGGTTAGGTGGGGAGGTTCCGACAATAAGTGCAGGGATGGTCATTCCAGTGGACATATGTGTCTCCGAGCTGTTCAAACCAAAGTGTAGAGAGTGGGACGAAGGCAAGGTGAGGGCGCAATTTGACAATGACACGGGTAATAGAATATTCTCCGTCATCCCTACCTGGTATGAAACCAAGGACCACTAGTATTGGGATGCAGACAAAATAGGTGATTAGACTGTCAGAAGTGCTTACCGAGCTCTCTGTCAACTGGAAAATATCTGGACACCGTCATTGCAGGCAACAGGTTGGAGACAAGTATGGAAATTGCGGGTTCTGCTCAAAGCCAAAATCTTCATCTAGAGAGCACTCTCCAACCTTCTCCCAACAAGATCACGTCTGGCAAAGAAGGGCCTCCCAATCGTCACTCAGTGTCCCCTTTGTGGTCACCCAGATGAGACGGCTGATCACATTTTCTTCAACTGTAGAGTTGCGGTCCCTATCTGGGGGGGACAGACTCCTACAAGGTATCCGAGGAAAAATGGGGCCAGACCCTACAATAACCAACTGGTCATCTAGGGTGGACGGGGAGGACGAGGCAAGCCAGGCTATCACGCTCTGGGCAATATGGGGTGCGAGGAATCAAGTTGTTTGGAATTTAAAAACGTTCCATCCGGCAAGAGTGGCATCGACGACAAAGGGGCTTCGAAGAACCTGGGCAGCGATAAAAACTTTAGTAGGATCCTCAGGAGATGATCGACTAGTGGCAGAGTCCCTGACAGTTTGGGTCCCACCGAGACCAGGGAAGCTGAAGATAAATGTTGATGGGGGAATAGATGCAGAGAGGGGTTTCTGGAGCATAGGGCTTGTCTGTAGGGACTTTGAGGGTCGAATGGTGGGCGCTCTCTCTAGACGTTTTTCATGACATCTCCATGCCGAAGAGGTGGAGGCCGTAGGCGTCAGAGAGGCTCTGTCATGGGCAAAAGGAAACAAGTAGACGGAAGTGATAGTTGAATCAGACTGCATTAGGGTAATGGATCATGTCCGGCGGGGGAGGCACACAAGAAATATGTTCGGGGGCATTATCTACGACTACAGGCGTATTCTCTCTAGCCCAGGAATAGATTTCTCATTAGAGTTTGCTCGTCGATCTTGTAATAAAGTGACTCACGAATTGGCCAAACATGCTTTAACTAACAGTAACTGAGATTATGGTGAGGGGTCTGTCCCACCAACTGTAGCTTCAACTGTCCGACTTGATGCTGGGTTAGTTGCTATTTTCTAAATAAAATTCGATTTTCCTTCAAAAAAAATTTGTATAATTAATTATTAATATATACGAAAACTTTCTAGTGGCATAATTCTCTTATATGAGTTTCATTTCGGACTCATATTATATTAAATTAAAGAAAATTAGAAGATTGACAACTTTAGGAAAAAAAATTTGTTTATATATTATATTACTAATAAATATTTATTTATATAAAAAATCAATATTTTTAAATGATTAGTCACAGTAATAAATATACATTCGAAATAAAAAATTAAAATTATAGTAAACATTATTAATAATATACTGAAACTTTCGAATGACATAACTTTTTTTATACGGGCTCCGCTTCAGGCTTATAATATATCAAATCGAAAAGAACTGGAAAATCAACAACTTTGAAGTAAGAAGTTGTTGTCTATATATTATATTAGTAATAAATATTTAACAATACTTGGGAATCTGTAAAAAAAATTAAAGTTGAGGTACTGAATTTGAAAACGTGCGTAGGTGGGTATAGTGATATGTCATTATCCCTTTAATTTTTTAGTTAAATTGTTTTAAAAAATTATGCTATGAAAGTTTTAATTTTTGGGATGACAAAAAAATTCAAATATGACGGGGAACTCATAGACCCGACCTTATTGGAAGTGGGGCGGGTCGGAAATTTCGGGTAACGGAGCACACAAGCGGGTAACTAGTCAGGTCAGGGTTAGGGTCGGGATGACCAGTACCTGTCCTGCCCCGATATGTGTTAAGAAATAATAATATTATAATTTATATTGAAAGGAAAAACATTAACAAACTAACCATACCCTAATTAGATTTCTCAAAAACACATTGTACCCTAATTAGGTATTCTTAGGGCACTTTTTAATTCTTCTTTTTTTTCTCTACTGGACCTGACCAATTTGATGGATTGATTGGTTTTGGTTGCATAATGTAAAAAACTTATGCATTATGATTTGAAGACTTCAAACACGATATTTTTTTATCGGCACATTTATCGTAGTAGTACTTTTCTTTAAAATTAAAATGGACCCTGAACTAATTTACGATGTTAGAGTAGTTTTTTTTCTTTAAAAGTAAAATGAACCATAAACCGATTTAGTGCTTGTTTTATATTTCACACATTGTCATAAGATTCTATCTATTTTTTTTAACTTAAAAATGTTTTGTCACACCATATATTTTATTGCACGAATAACTTGCCGTTTGTATGTAAAATTAATTGAGTGATGAGCACATAATGCATAACATGTTATAAGAGAAAATTGGAAGAACGTTTTATTTCGGGGCGGGGTCAGTAACTTGCAAATTCTCTTACATGTCGAGGCAGGTTCCAAGTCAAATTTGAAAGCAAAGTATTAGGGAATAGAACGGATTCGAGACAAGACCTAATTTTGAGGGGGGTCTAGAATTACTAAACCCACCCCAATGGCATCCCTCCACTCTTCAATTATGTTCAGAGGAGAGAGTGCGCAGACGCAGAGGAAGCAATAAGTCTCCTTCTCTGTCACTCCATATTTTCCTTTCTGTGTACTCACTATATTTTCATACATGCTCTTTCATTTTCTCTGATTCATTATCATCATTTCGCACGATCGTGTTAGATTAGTACGCACAAATCCACACACGAGTTGCATTGTGAGAGACAGGTAATTTGGGAACAATCCGCGAAATCAGAAATCGATCCTTGATATGTTATGGAGTACCAAATCCATGATGGGATCGAATCATCACATGGCTCACGCAATTTCGATGAGAGGGTGGGTACTGTTCAGAGGAGCATATTCTGTTGAAGAGTTTCGAATTTACTTACAGTGAAGCTATAGGCGAGCTTGTTACTTTGATATTGTTCTTATGGCTTTTTTGGGAAATGGGCATTGCTATGGATGTTTTGACCAACATTTTGTATAATTTCCCGTGGCTTATTTGAGTAGTAGTGGCAATCTGAATTTGGATGATTCAGAGACTGTGTTCACAGATTTGAGGCCCCATTTGAGTAATGGTGATGCTTACTTATGACTTATGAGTGATCTCCACGTGGGTCGTGCAGGCACTATGGTTTCCATATGAATCTTGGTGAGAATTAGTAATAGTTCAGTAGGTTTCATGGTGGGTGGGAATGCACCTGTCATATTGAGAGCTCAAGCTGCAGTTGATCATAGTGAGGAATCCAGGGATCCAAAGAACCAGGGCGTAGTTCACTCGGTAATGAGCAAATATAGAATCTTGGTGAGAATTTGGAGTTCATGACAGAAGATCAGAAGAATGAGATGATATCAACTCTCCTTTAACGGATTAACGATTTAGAGAAACAGCTAAAGGATTGTAAGGAGTGGGCTCATGAGAAGACAATGCAGGCAGCTAAAAGACTCGCCCATGACCGTTAAGAGCTCAAGATGATGAAAATGGAGAGGGCAGAGACCCAGTGATTGAAAAAGGGAAAGCCAACTCTGGATGAGATGACCATGAAGAGGTTCTCAGAAGGTGGCCGTGCAAATGCAGCTGTGATGGCTTCAGATGTAGAATGCTGAAATCAGAGCTGAGATGGAGGTTCCAATTTTATAATGTGCTTGGTGGTTGTGAAGAGGAATAAAAAGTAGCTAAAGAGGCTTCTGGCTTGGGAGAAACAGAAAGCTAGGTTGCGGAGATCGCGGATGTAAAAGCTAAGGTCATGCAGTTGGAACAACAAGTGGCTAAGGTTCTGTGCTTACAGAAAGAGTCTGAGGTGTGTATCATTATCATATGCAAATCTATTTTGACATGCAAACATTGGATCTGTTGTCATGTTTGTGGGCAAAAGGTTAATCTTCATGTTATTAAAAGCTTGCCATGAACCCTAAATTACTAAAAACTGAAATCCCTCAAACACAATGTTGCTGCTCTGAACTAGCGTAATAATATTTGCACTGCATATGGGATCAACTTAAATTTGTTGGGAAAAGTTAGGAGATCATTGATAGAATTATGGCATGTGATTCTAAGTTAAGCTAGTACCCTCATTCTCATTAGGCTTTGTACTGTATTTTCCACGTGGATGAACTTAATTTTCACATCTCCTTATTGCTCATGTATATATTTTCCATTACTATATCTCCTTACCATGTAAGTGGGTAGGGTGAGGTTAATACCATATACTTGTAACACTATAACTAATAACGTGTTTACTTCCCTGGCATTATATTCCTCTCCTCCAAAGTTTTCCCCGGTGAAATATGTTATGGGCACCAGTCAGCAGCGGCAAGCCCGATAGGCCCATTGACGTATTAGGTGGAAAATGAAAGCACATGAACAAAGTCAGCACCCCAACTAAGTCTTCCCGATTTTAGGAGATTTTGTTCAAATAAATTAGTTAGGCATTTCCCATTTCCTTGTTTGCGGGAGAGAGATATGATCCCACTTAATTACTATTGGTAGCTTCATTTAGTTGCTACTGTTAACATGCTCATATGTATAAATAGCCTCTGGGCATAAGATTTACCGTAATTAAGTATCAGGTTAAAGCTCAGGAGCAATAGTCATTGGGAAGAAGAAGCAAAGGGATCACTCGTCGCCTTAGGGGGGCTCCGCGTTGTAGCAACAGCAAGTAAGTGGAGCTAACAATAGTAATTAAGGGGGAGCATATTATTCCCGCAAACAAGGAAATGGGAAATGCCTAACTGTTTTATTTGAATCAAACCTCCTAAACTCAGGAAGACTTAGCTGACTTTGTCCTTGTGCTTTCATTTTCCACCTGATATGTCAATGGGCCTGTTGAGCTTGCTGCTGCTTACCCGTGCCCATAACAAAATCATCGCTAAGCTGCTTCATGAGTTAGGAAAAGTGGAGGATTGAGAAGTCAGTCGTGGCAAGGAAGGCATGATTTGCATGGAGTGTCTGTTGTTGTTCCTTCCATGGGCTCACCAAGTTCTCTGCGCCAACTGCAATAAAGATTACAGGAAGAAGGGTAGAGCTACTTGTCCGTGTTGCCGAATGCCAATTGAGCAAAGAATCTGTTTTCTTGGTGCAAGTTCATAGGTACACACTCTATTTGAAAGTATTTTTGAGCATTTGCAGACATAATGCATATGTGTGTTCCTTGTTTCTTGCTGCCATCAGAGGAGTTGTTTATTCCTGCTAGTTGCTTTGAACATGCTGCAAATGCATGATGTATGTAAATAAGAACAAAGGCTATAAGGCTTTCGTTTTGGATTCAGATCATTGTCATGCAGATGCATTTGCTCCAATTTTTAGTAGAGCGATATTGGATCATGCATTATAGCTTTGGAAGTTCACATATATGAATAATGTTGAGCACTGTATTCTATATCTTCATATTATATTATTCATTTAGTTGCTAATTCAATAGATATTGTTACCTTCTCATATACTTCAATGGACTCTCTCCGAGTTAAGTGAATTTCTTTTCTAGCCATCCCAGTTTTCCAGTTAACAGTTATGATAGAGTTTTTGGCTCATGATATTAGTACCTCCTCATATTATTATTCATTTATGTAATCGGGGCGATTTGCCTGTTATAGATGAGTTTTTGTTATTCTCTGGTTCTGACTTGATCTAGAGTCTCTTCTCTGTTCTGTTTCCAAATTTTTTTCTTCATTGGCATTTTGTCAATTGTAGATTTGTATCTAAAATCATATATAAAGAATATAATTCATTTATATGGGTATTGATACCCGGCTGGATATATTGGTCCTGACCATCAACTGGAAACTGTAAACCCACTTGTTCGATTCCTGCAATTTATTCACTCGTTTATTAGATCAGGTACTTGTCTATATTGAGTTCCAATTATTTTGACATATTGGTTTCAGTGGTGCCTTCTCCGTGTACCAGATTTAAACAAGTGGTAGGCTCTAGAGCCCTGGAAAGGGAGGAGGTGACACGTGGAAGTCCCGGTGGTTGTAAAAGCAGCACACATGTGATTTGTGAATGTGAGGAAGAAAAAGTGTGCAGGATTGATAGGTTAACAATATGAAAACTTCCTTTTCTGGCAAGTCAGTGTTGGCTGTTGCTATTATGGAGACTTGTGCTATTGTTGCTCACTTGCTCGTGAGTCTTCCTCTCCCTTTGCTGCTCTTTTTAATGCCAAACCAACACTACTTCCTCCGTCTTTTGACCCTTTTCAATAATTGTAACCACATATACATTTTTCTATAATTTTTTCCCTATTTCATCAATCACAGTTTGTGAAAATCTTTAAAAGAGAGACTTTACTTTTTAGTACATGGGTTTTGTGATTCAGAAATCAAAAGATAGAATTTTGATCATGATTGAGCAAGTAATATCAGCAAAAAGGTGATTCACCAATGTGGAGATTATTACAGAAAACTCTAGTCTGTCACCTTCATCAAAACGGGTTTCCTAATGGTGTTGACTTTACAAAACCAAAAATGTGAAAGCAACAACTTCTTGCACTTTACTGGATGGCAATGGCACGTGATTGTAGAAAACAGAGTTACAGAGTCACCACAACTCTCTACTATAAAGCCAACACCTTGCCTCAATCCCAGAATTTGGGGTTCTCATATTACATCAAAACTCCCAACAAACAGGAAGACCTGAAACCTTAATTTTATTGCCAGTCCTATATTGTCTTGCTTGCATGGTCTTTTGTTGTACTAGGTATAGGATCCGCCATATGTTTCCTAAGGTGCAGGTGGGTGTGGATATGGATATAGGTGTAGATGGGGTTTCTGGAAATCCTACTGCTCCTGTTGATGCAGGAGGAGGCAAGAAGAAGAAGATGCAAGCTTTGGGTGAGATGGTAAAGATGCTTCCAAGAAAGGTGTGTATAATAATCTGGAAGGTCGGTCAAGATGACCCGAGAAGGGCCATTCATGCTTTCAAAGTTGGTGTGTCTCTGGCATTGGTGTCTTTGTTGTACCTTGTGGAGCCATTGTTTGAAGGGGTTGGTCGCAATGCCATTTGGGCTGTTATGACTGTTGTCGTCGTGCTTGAGTTCACTGCAGGTTTGCTCCTGTTTCTGTTCCTATCTATGGTCTAATATGAATTGCTATTGTTTGATTGATTTGTTTGTGCATAATTGGTAGGGGCAACTTTGTGCAAAGGACTTAATAGAGGATTGGGGACATTTCTGGCAGGATCATTGGCATTTTTCATCGAGTATGTTGCAAATGATACTGGAAAAGTCTGCCGAGCCATTTTCATTGGAGCCTCAGTTTTTGTGGTTGGTAAGAGCCACTTTCTATAAGCTAATAATGTGCAAAACAAGCATCCATTTGTGTGTTTGATCGGTTTCTAAGTCATTTTGAATGGAACAGGAGCTGCATCTACATACTTGCGGTTCTTTCCCTACATAAAGAAGAACTACGACTATGGTGTAGTGATTTTCCTGCTGACCTTCAATCTGATCACTATCTCAAGCTACAGAGTGGACAATGTGTTGAAGATGGCCCACGAACGCCTGTACACCATTGTCATTGGCTGTGGAATCTGCCTCTTCATGAGCCTAATGATTTTCCCCAACTGGTCGGGAGAAGACCTCCACAACTCCACTGTCTCCAAGATTGAAGGGCTCGCAAAATCCATTGAAGGTACGAGAACTTATAGGAGACAGTACACATTCGTGTCACTCTCTACCTCATTTTCACGATGTTAATGAAGGAGTTCACATTGAAATCTTGCAGTTTGTGTTAATGAGTATTTCAAGGATCATGAGGTAGAAGATAAGTCAGAAGATGCTGAGGATCCAATATATAAAGGTTACAAGGCAGTTTTGGACTCCAAATCTATTGATGAAACTTTGGTGAGTTCTACACTGAAGGATCAATCTGATGTTTCTGCTAAGATTTGAATTGGTTTTAACGGGACATGGTGAAATGATGTGCAGGCTCTGCATGCAAGTTGGGAGCCGAGGCACTCGATACACTGTCATAGGTTTCCATGGCAGCAATATGTCAAATTAGGAGCTGTTCTTCGCCATTTCTCATACACAGTTGTGGCTCTGCATGGATGTTTACAGACTGAGATTCAGGTGATTTACTTCTGTTAAAGTTCTTTAATCAGCTTGACATGTTATTTGTCTTTATACCTACATGCTTCTAGAATTGACTTAATAGTCGCATGTACCACATAATTTCGTAGATGTAGGAGGGAAATTCACATACACAGCATTTACCATTTTGATTACTTTTTGTGAAGCTCCTACAAAAAAAGTTCACCACATTAATCATGCGGAGAAACTCCTTGTACAGAAAAATTCCTATGGAAATTGTCATTTTCTTAAGACTTCTTTTAGCAGATGATCATTAGTCATCAATCATGATCTTCTTTGCTTGGTTATAATTAAACCCTCGTGATCACTCGTGATGTATATGACAACATGAATTGACCCAAAATTTGTATTCACAGCCAAGTTTCAGTATTCAAGAAACATTTGTGTGAAGGAACAAAATATTGCAGTATCCGAGTCATTCATGTCAAACTGATGCATTTTAGTTTGAATCATTTTCAAGACGGCATGATTTTTTATTGCTTTTTTCGTGTTTATAGACTCCAAGATCAGTGAGAGCCTTGTTCAAGCACCCATGCATCCAGCTGGCGGCAGAAGTATCGAAAGCACTAATGGAGCTAGCAAACAGCATAAGAAACCGGCGCCACTGCTCTCCAGAGATACTATCAGACCATCTCCACGAGGCCTTACACGACCTCAACAAGGCCATAAAGTCCCAGCCAAGGCTCTTCCTAGGCCCAGGCTCCAAGCGCAACCAAGCCTCCAACATGCTCGCCTTGGCCGCAGCGCACGCGGACCAAAAACAGGTAAAAAACAGCGGAGTGTCTCTGTCAAGCGTAAAGACGGACACATCAGCGTTGTTCGAGTGGAAATCGAAGAGGGTGGCAGAGCAGACAAGAGAGAACGAAAGGAAAGTGCTGAGGCCACAGCTGAGCAAACTGGCAATCACAAGCCTGGAGTTCTCAGAGGCGCTTCCTTTTGCGGCTTTCGCGTCTTTGCTGGTGGAGATAGTGGCAAGGCTTGACAGTGTGATTGAGGAAGTGGAGGAGTTGGGGAGGGTAGGCTGTTACAAGGAGTTCAGACCGGGTGATGATGACATTGTTGTCACTTGTGAGAAACCACCCATTAATGTTGCTCAGAACCAGTTGGCTTCTCATGGAGCAGATTAGTGTACTACTATTTACTAATTAATTAGCCTTGTCTTGGCCATTATACTCATAAAATTGATTGAATTGTGTTGGGAGAGGACGAGCTCGAACGAGTTACTTGAAACAAATAAATTTATGAGAGGTTCATTCTGTCACTTACTTGTCTATCATTTTCTCTCAACAGTCTTTGGTTGATTGTAAGCTTCAATTCACATGCATTAAGTGAGCTCACAATCACATGATGTTCAATTTCAGTCACTTTTACTAAGTTGTTTGGAAAATCATCTTCAACCATACATATTAGATTCTACAGAATCACAAGGGTGGGTTGCTTTAATTCAGAAAGCATCCTTAATTACTGATGAACAAACAAGGAGGGAGATGTAAATTGCAAGAGGTTATGGGCCAGCAAGCAAGTACCATGATCTAACAAGCCATTCCTAGAAGATGGGGAGGACATGATGGGTTCATGAAACAAACTTGTCAAAGTCCAAACGAACCACTTTTAGTTTGATAATGTGGACACTGACTTATTCGATACCTTAAGGCTAGGCAGTAGGGGTTGGCGGCAGAGAATCTGTTTTTGGAGAACATATATAAAGCTTGGGGTTGCTCATTTTTCTTTATTATTATGTTATTAAGTAATGGGTGTTTGGCAAAAGCAACCTTAAAGTTGCATAGGTGTTGCCTCTTCTCAAAATTCTTAAACAAAGTAGGTGGATACCCAATTTTAAAATTTACTTTTTTTATGAGAAAATGTTATATATCTCCTCTTCAATTTTCACTTAATTCTCATAATGCTTTTTGTAGGAAACTTAATCCTCATAATGCTAGATACTTTGTTTTGGGTTTTAAAAGGTTTTATGTTACCCATTTCGTTAATTTTTTTAAAAAAAATTATGTTAATTTTTGAAAATGACCAAAAAAAACTCATATATTACAAAATTTTAAAAACAAATTATTTCAACCTTATTTTTTCTAAATTTTATTTATAAAAATAAAAAAAATGATTTTAGTATTATCTTTTTACAAAATTATAAAAATTGAAAGCAATTAGAGAAGTTCTATCATGGGCAATATAGAATAATTGGACGAAAGTGGTATTTGAATCAGACTGCATCAGGGTAGTGGATCATATCCGGCAAGGGAAACAAACGAGAAATATGTTCGGGGGCATTATCTATGACTGCATGCGTATTGTTTCTGGCCCAGAGGTCGATTTCTCATTAACTTTTGCTCGACGATCCTGTAATAAAGTGGCTCACAAATTGGTCAAACATGCTTTAACTAACAGTAGCTGGGATTATGGTGAGGAGTCTGTCCCACCAACTGTAGCTTCAGCTGTCCGGCTTGATGTCGGGTTAATTGTCTTTTCTTAAATAAAATTCGTTTTCCTCCAAAAAAAATTTTTTTTGATAATTTCTTATGAAAATAAACGACGCTTAAATGGTAAAAAGACAATTCTCCGATAGCATGGAAATATTTACCTTATCCCATGGCAGCATAATAATAAAAAATTATTCTCGAAAAAACTTTAGTCTAATAAAGGGGTTGAGAAATTTCCAAGCAATTAACTCCGCCTAAAATTCCAACAAAATGGAATTTTTTTTTCGGCAAGTAAAAAAAAGGAATATTCATTAATGGGTGGGTCCCATTTGGTGGCATGGCACAACCGTACTGGTTCAGTGACGCCAATTTGCAAGACACGTCACTCTCCAAGCTCCAGGTAGGATCGTGTAGAAATGGAAGGAAATGGCTCCTCCGAGTTTGAGGCTTCGATCTCCTTGTCTTCCTCAGAACTGAAAACAGAGCTTCAGAGACGGCCATGACAGCTCGCAAGAGAGCTTCATCGGAGGCTCCAAGAAAAGCCCCTCCACCCTCTACAACCCCAGATCAGGAATCCCTTCAATCCGATGCTCCGATTGCTCCCCCCAAATCTGGCTTCATTCTCAAGCTCTCTCTCGCCTTCCTCGTTCCCTACTTGTACCTGATCCTCCGCCACTACAGGGTCGACCCGGACCTCCGGAGATCGATCCTCATCAATGCGGCTCTCAGCTTCGCTGGGTTCCTCGTCACCGTCAGGATGATTCCAGTGGCGTCCAGATACGTTCTCAGGCGCAGCATGTTTGGTTACGATATCAACAAGAGGGGCACTCCTCAAGGCTCTGTCAAAGTGTAAGTCTTCTTTGAAACCCTTCAATTTTGAAGTGGGAGGTATCAGATTTGGTTTTCAGTCAAATTTGAACATGGGCTTTGTAAGCTGGTTCAGAAAATTGAATATTTATCGTTCAAGTGTACATTTGATGAATCAAATTTGATGATGTGATTTGTTTTTGCAGTCCCGAGTCACTGGGTATTGTTGTGGGAATTGTCTTCTTGGTTATAGCAATTGTATTTCAGTATTTTAACCTGGCTGCAGATTCAGTTGTAAGTGTGATTAAGCTTTTCTTTTTGTGCATTTGTGATTTACAATTTGATATGCTTAGTCAGGGTAGGGATTTGTGTATTTTGTAATTCTTTGTGATGGTTAAAAATTTATAATGAAAAACCTAGGTATATTTATGTTTACACCATGAATTGAAGAGTGAATGCGACATTTTAGCTGTAAAATGGTTGAGAAAGTGGTTGTGCATTACAAGGTGGAGATGAAAAGATAATCTAGTATGAGTAGAGAGCTATGTTGGAAGTACTTTTCTTTGATTCATGAGTGCATATCAGAGAAGTTTTCTTTCGATAAATCATCAGGATAAAATTAATGTTACGAATATTTGGACTGAATTTGTTTGTATGTAGTATATCCAATAGTTTAGCAGGCATGCCATTGAAGTAGAAAATATATGTATAAGGAACTATGCGTTGGATATATCCTACCGCACATCCTAAATCATTTTGCAGTCAAATAAAATTGTTCGGTGGCATGTTCTATGGCACTATCTATTTTCATCTTTTGTTTGGATAGCGCACCTGAAAGTTTAAGGCTGATGTGTTTTTTGGAATTGCTATAGTTACATAGTAAGTTTATGGTGCAAATACTCTTAACATGATTTTATCAGACTCCCATTTGCCAAATTCCAAATTTAGTTTATCGAATCAAATTCATGATCCAGCTTCAAATTTGAGTTGTGATTATATCCTTTAAGCAGTATATGATTAAAATCTTACTTATTTTATTTTTGCAGTGGCTGGTTGAGTACAACGCAGCACTTGCATGTATTTGCTTCATGGTTTTGCTTGGATTTGTAGATGATGTCCTTGATGTTCCTTGGAGAGTGTAAGTTCCCAATAATCCTTCTCTGTTTTTCTTTTCACAGCATCCACATTCATTTTCATTTCACAGTTCTCTGAATTAACTGTAATTGATATTTGTGAAGAGCAGGAAATTACTGCTGCCATCATTTGCTGCTCTTCCCTTGTTGATGGCATATGCTGGACATACAACTATCATCATACCAAAGCCTCTTGCTCCATACGTGGGGCTTGAGATTTTGGATCTAGGTACGGTTTCTAATATAGAGGATTAATATGCTAAAAAAACCATGTGTCATAATGTTTACTCTCCTTACCTATTTATCTCAATCTAACTTCAAACACAAGCTTTTCTTATATTGAAGTGATGTCCATATTCTTTTTTCATTTTTCTGAACATATTGACATTGGCCATTTACATTACCACACTATTTTAGATGGCAGTGACAGTAATTAATTTTGCGTTCTCTGATGTTTTCTGGGCAGTAGCTTTGAGATTGCATGCAAATGATTTGTGGGTTGTTAATTTTCTATATTTGCATTATACTATATTGAATGAGTGATTTAAGTAAATCCCAAAGGTTTAATTCAAGTGTCAAGCTGAGCTTATTTAAGTATCTAACCACATTTTCTATGAATGGTTTTTGCTGAATTGAGTATGTTCTATAATATTCATATATAGTTTTGAAGTTTATATGGTTGGTTTATTTATCCCTCTTATAGTTATTATTGGATGCAACAGGATGGATATATAAACTGTATATGGGACTTTTAGCCGTTTTCTGCACAAACTCCATCAACATACATGCAGGTCTGAATGGCCTTGAAGTCGGGCAAACAGTAGTTATCTCATGTGCTGTAAGCTGACTGCCTTTTGAGTCTGTTAGATTCTAACATTTTTAGGGTAGCTAATATATAATTGCAATTTGCAGATCCTGATACATAATATCATGCAAATTGGAGCATCTACAGATCCTGAGCATAAGCAGGCTCATGCATTTTCAATATACCTTGTTCAGCCTTTACTTGCCACCTCCTTGGCTTTACTTTCATTCAACTGGTAATGAGAACATCTCTACCACGGTCTTTTAAGACTCCACTAACATTTTCGATTGTGCTGATTTTAGGTATCCTTCTTCAGTTTTTGTTGGAGACACTTACACATACTTTGCTGGAATGACAATGGCTGTAGTTGGGATTTTGGGCCATTTTAGGTCTGTGCCTCCTTCAAAACTACCTTTCTTTTGCAGCTTTAAATACTAGCATTAAATACAGAAACGTTTGCTTTTAATTTATACCTTTCTTACAGAAATGTTGAAATGTGACTGAAACACTGTGTGTGCTGTTTATAGCTCAGTAGCTTATAATTAAAATATTTTTATATGTATTATTCAAAAGGAAAGCTTTGTTTGTTTTGTTTATTTGGATAATTTTCACTGCAACCTGGATCTGAAGAGGTAAGCTATACAGGATAACTTCTTCACTGGCTACCCTCTATATATGTTTGAATATATACTGTATACATTTAACATATGTATAGAGAGAGAGAGAGATTCAAATTTTCTACATATGAGATGCCACATAAGCATATTCTTTATAGCATACCCCTAGGAAGATTAGTTTCAAATATAAATAAATATGGTAAAAGTTAAATAATGTTACGGCCACCTTATTATCTTTTTTTCCTGGTACAGTGAAACACTGCTGATTTTCTTTCTTCCTCAAGTCTTGAACTTCCTTCTATCACTCCCCCAGGTTTGTTTGAATGTCTTTCTCTCTCTCATCTAGATTTGTAGAACATCTAACTCTAAATTACTTTTTCCTTTTCAGTTATCTGGCTATGTTCACTGTCCACGACATCGACTGCCTAGGTAATATCTGTAGATTTACTGTTTACCTTTCAATGTCAGTTCTCTCTTCTGAGAATAATACAGTAATACGTTACCTGTCTTAAATTTTCAGGTTTGATCCTCAGACAGGGCTGTTAACTGGGACGAAAGATGGGACACTTGTTAACATCTTCTTGAGACTATTTGGCAGGGTGTCTGAAAAGGCACTTTGTGTCCGACTTCTTGTGTTTCAGGTAAATCATTCCTTGTCATGTCAAGTATTAAGATTCATTCCATCGAGTATTTTGTTCCTGGTATCGGTTTCTTTCAAAACTGACTCAAGATTCACTAGACTTGTCAAACAAAGACTTACAACCAAGCATCATATCTCAGTTGTAAATTTAGTCTCTGAATATCTATATTCTCTTGAGCAGGCACTTGGATGCTGCTTTTGCTTCCTGCTGAGGTGGATGCTGACTGGTTGGTACAAATGAGCTGCAGCATTATGAGGGTGTCACTTTTGCTTATCAGCTGTGGTTGTTGTACCATATATGACTTGACTTGTAGGAAAAGAAAATTAAATGATTTGCAGTTGAGTGTTAACTGTTAAGACCCTTCTTGAGCATCTTCATGTTACTCACTAGAAGTGGAAAAACAAAATGTTTGTCATGAATTTCTACTTTCTTAGGCATTGTATTAAATTTGATAGATGATGAAAGGGAAAGTTTTGAGAGATGAATTTTTTTTAAAAGCCTGGTTTCAGATTCATGGAGGTGAATCTCTCCTAGTTTGACATTGCTCCTTTATTTTCTTGTACAGTTGATTGAGGTCATAAAAATAATCCGTTAGTTTGGCTTTATGCAAATCCCGGGCTTTACAAGCGAGAGCAAGATCAACCTCACCACAAAGCATTGAGCCTATTCTCTCATCTGAATTCTCTTTTGCTTGCACCTCAGTTTTCTTATGCAATCTCTTTTTCTAAAACAATCCGGCACTTGCTTGATTCATTTCTTGGGTTTTCAGGGAAAGATGGACAATAATCCACCATTTTTATTATTTCAAAATCAAACAATTATGCCTGAACAATGAGGTCGAGACAAATGAATTGGACAGGGCAAAAAAAACTATTATACCCTTAAAACAGCGAGATACAACAATCTCCTTAATTTCTTTTATCCTAATAACACTACATTCTCTAAAATTTCCAAAATGTAGGTCTTGGCTTTCCTTCTCAGCAAACTGCAAAACTGCAACATAAACCAAACTGGGCTGGCTGGCTTTGCCAGGCAGAGCTGGTCTGCTATTATGCATCATAAACTACTTTCCGCAAAAAAGAATGGCAAACCACAGCTAAACGAGGTGAAAATTGCTCGGTATCTGAGGATCATAGAACTGCTTTCTTCCTCCCTACCCCCATTGATTTCCTGGTTTGCTGGATATATCATAGCTAATTGGTCGACAATAGTTTGAGTTCCACTGCCTCGACGTGTTTCTATCCACAAACGGATGTTCACAACTGAAATGTACCCTCTTCCTGCCGCCTCCTCTTCCTCCCCTTCCCCCACGACCCATTTGGCGACTGTCACCATGATATCTTGTAGTCTTATACCTCGACATGTTCAAACCAGAACTTTCTCTATTCCAGCTCTTCATATCCCATGTTCCCCAAGCACGTCCAGCCTTGTTCTTCGCGGTCTCTGGCACGTTATAGCTATCATCCCATCCGTTATAATTACTGTCCCACTCATCATGGCCCCATGAACTTTTATCCTTTGTGGTTCCATTATTCCGAGCGTAGATGCTTTCCCATGTGTTATTATCATCATCGTTGTTTCTGTCACGGTCCTCAATTCTGGTTTCTTTTTTGAAGTCCTCTTCGGCTTCTCCCCACCCAACACATGAAAATGTCGGATGCAAGAGTAGGGGATTGCCAATAATCACACCGTCATCATCGTTACTTCCTTCAACGGGGACACTTTCATGTTCCAAGTCCAGAAGTAGTTCCTCGTTAATCTTTGAATCCCAGTCTATTTTATCAATATATGCATCTGGATCAGGTGAAGATATGTTGCATACAAGGCCATTCATCTCTGCCCAGAAACGGTTTTTAGCGTTGTGGAATGCTTCCTCACCAGCAGAATCGTTCCACTGAACCACATTCTCGTATAGATGTATATATTTCTTCGTGTCCAGAAGCTTTCTCCACGGAACTGAACCAACTAAGAAGCAGAATTTCTTTTCCCACGAAGGTACAGTTTGTAACTTTGGCTGCCAACTACCTGAGCGACAGAGTAAACATGTATTTAGCATTTTATCATATTGGTAAGTTAATACGTATAAATCGTTTCTATTAATACCATAGTTCCAGAGACAAATGATACAAAAACGAACCACCACAGAGCAAAATGAACTATTAGATATTTGCAACAGAAAAAAAGAGTCATCGCAAGCTAGACATAATCAAAAGCAATTCCTACTTAAAATGACAATATGTTATAATCGAGGACACATTCCATATTCTTCTAGACACATTTATACTGCATATCCAGCAAAAATTTCAGCATTCCCGTTTTGGCACTAAAGCGTTACTATTTTAGGATCAGGGGATTTCACGTTGATATAATCCTCTAATCAATCATGAAAACAAAAATAGCCATATCCTTATTTGACATGATTAAGTGAGTGCATGTGCACAGCCAGCAATTACGTTCCGTTTTAACTCCAAACATCATCAGTTGTACAGAGCATTTACTAAGCTAAAATAATAGTTCAAAAGTGAACTAAAATGCTATTCTTTAGAACTAATATTGAATATCTTTCACTAGAGTTCACACAAAGAAAGGCGAACAATAAATGCAAATTTCACATGTAGTGAAATTCTCACATACTGTGTATGGTGCATATATACAATAAATGTTTAATAACCCAATGCAACAACCACTTGCATGGTCATAAACAAACAAGAAAAAAATCAGCCAATTGCAAATCAACACAGCAACTCTTCAGCTCCAAACCATAGAACCAAAAGGGAACTAATTGTCTGCTCATAAACAGGAAAGACAATAAACCCTTATGCACCAAAATTCACCTACCACAAACAAAGACAAAATTAACATTCAACAACAATGCTGTAAGTGCTTCACAGACACCAGGATTAAAAAATCAAACCCATTAAACCATGTAAGTACAAAACATCCCAAATCACAGAATCAGAGAATGTAAATAAAAATTTCCGCCATACCCAGAAGCCAATTATGAAATAAATCACCACCTAACAGCAAATTACAAACCACAATTCATCACAAGGCCAAGAGCAAAACCAGAATAGCCATAAATCATCTCAAATTCCGAGAAAGACCAATTTTTGCAAAAACCCATCTTCAAGATTAACGATCATTAACCAAAAATATCAAGCTAAGAACGCGCCAATCAGCACAAAACGTACCGGTAATTGGCCTTCTGTGGTGTGATCTTGTCCCCTGGACGTCTTGATGATGATATTGTCCTCTCTGCGTCCTCCAACCGTCCATTAAACAGAAGGGGAAAGCCAAACCGACCCAAGAACACCAAAAAAAACCCAGAAACGGACGATTTATTTCACGATTGCGGCGACAGAATCAGACCCAGAAGAGAAACAGAACCCAGAATTGAAATTGCCGAAACACGAAGAGGGATCGAACGTGTTCGTATGAGATGATCAGATCAGGGGTCGAAAATTGCGGGAAAATTTGTAGTGATTTTGGGTTTGATAGGGCGATGATTAGAAATGTCTCTGGGTCTTTTGGAGCGTCACCGTAAAAGAGACGAATTTAGAAACACCTGATTTGGTATTTATATCCCTCAAATTTTATTTTTATCTACTTAAACCTCTTTGTTACTGAATAAAAGAAAATTATTATCAGAGAAAAACATACGGTCAGCGAGGCGCGTGTGCATATATACTTTCCTGTTTTTGAGGTTGACATTTTTTTCGGGATTAAATCAAATAAAAAATTTCCTCATTTGATGAAAAAAATTTTAATTATTAATTTGTCAGTAAAAGAATGAAGATATGAATCGATATTTAAGAATATCGTTATTCCTTAATCCTTGGAATTTTATGTTGTTACAATTTCACCTGTATAATTTATTCATTTTTTTAATAAGTACATTTTCTAAGGTCACCGCACCGTTTAAAATTTATTACTCTTTAAATGCATAAGAAAAATATATAAATAAATTTCTACCGTAATTTAAAAAACATATATAATATTTTTTTGGGTCAATCTCGTTTTTGTACAGTTAAATTGATACAAGTTAATTTTAAGACATTTCATAAAACACTAGTGAAATTTGTTTTTTCACATTTTGCTCATCTTCAGTACGAAAAGAGAAATATCCCTCTTTGACTTTCAAATTTTCAAGTTTGTCATTTTTTCATTTCATCTATCTTCAAAACAGTGAGTTTCGTATATTTAGAGACTTCGATTGATTTGGGGGGTATTCATAAGAAATAGCTGACTTGCATGCATTTATGAAATTCTAAGTTTCACAAATTTTTGAGATCGTTTGGTGAGTCAAAAATAAGTTTGAATTTTCAGGTGAAAACTAGTTTATCCCTATTAAAGGTATCATGTGTGGATAATCTATTTCACCTAACCGTTTTCTTATTGTATGTCGAGGGCATGGCTTCGTTGATTAACAAATATGAATAGGTGGAGTGGATCCCAGAACGAAGAGGTTATAACTATCTCAAGCATATTTGCGAAGAGGAAAGCAAGGCCCCGAAAGCATTGTAAAAGCCCAAGTTAGGTATTGTATTTATGACTCGACCAAAAGCAGAGGAAACAAAGGATTGAAAACAGTATTTGATTTCTATTCATTCCGTAGGTTCTA
>JAYMTP010001583.1:0-23369 GCA_036897365.1 Geranium brycei
TTGTTGTAGTAGCAGAACTTGGTGTTGGGGGAGGCGCACCGGGGGCAGCTGTGGGCGTGCTCCGCGGCGGCGGAGGGCCTCCACCGGCGGTGGTCCGGCAGCGGGGGGAAGTGGAGGAGGTCGCCGGAGGCCGGTGAGAACATCTTAATGTGTTTTTGTGGGAGCGAGCAGTGAGTGCGTGCGTGCATGTGTGGTGTGGTGTGGACTTAAATTGTGGGGAAGTGCGTGAGTTGGGTTTGTGTAAAGGTCATGGCGTGGGCGCTAAAACGTGGGCGGTTGGGGATGCGTCAGGACCGAGAAACGCTCCCTGCACGTGTCATTTCCTCATTGGTGCCCCCGATAGTGATTGAGGCTCACAAGTCAAACCTTCTTGGTTGTCTTCATTTTCATTCTAGGTAGTGGATTGTGGAATTACTGATATGCCCCCGTGGACACGATCTGTTGGTTCGTTTTCAATAGACGAAAGGCAGAGGAGAGTTTGGTCATTTTGGGTGGTATGAAATGGAGGCATATGTGAGGGCTTGTACAGTATACTTTACTCGTTCGGGGTTAACGTTCCGGCCATGTTGCATGGCACGTGCTCCCTCACTTACGTGTCACTCTCTCATTCCACCCTATTTTCATTTATTTATTTAAGTGTAAGAGTAGGAAGTTATTAAGTGTATTTTAATCTCATTTTCTTAATCTAGTTTAGCATAAATGTTTGTTTTACTTTTATAAATATACTATTACTCGTTCGGAATATTTAGGTTGACTTGGTGATTTTATATGCTCTCACCTCGATTAAATATAAACTACAAGAACAACTTGTATTATCATAATTTCTCTCAATTGGATTTGATTTTATATATATATATATATAACTATATAAGACTGAGTTTGAGTAGCTCGTTTGATTGTCATCACTGTATTAATAATAAATTCTAATACACAACTAAACCTTAATGGACAAATCTAATTCAACATAAATAGGTACATTCATATCATATTATACACATCTCAACCTTAATCTAATTTATTAACAAGAAAGCACGGTAAAAATTTAAATCAAATTATATATAGGCACAATTTAGTGAGAATATTACTGGATCGTGAGATCCTTTTAGAGAGCGCCACGTGGCGTTCGAACTGGCAAGCGCAGACCGGAAATAAAATAAAAAAATTCTTCTAATCTCTCGTTACACCACTATTCCAAGAGAGTAACAATTTCTGCTCTAGATTATAATATGGAACTCTGCCCCATGCCACATCACGCTCTCATATTGATTCTCATAGATATCACGCTTCTTATAGTTCTCACTGGAGTGCATCCATTTCACAATTTAAATACAATTTTTTTATTCAATCTAATTATTTTCTTTATATACAACTCTTTTCATATTTATGTTATTTTTATATTTCAATATTTTTCTTTCATGTGTAATATTAATCTTTTAGATGTACCTAAACCATAGTAGAAGAGGCAATATTAATCTTTTTAAATCATTTTATTTAAAAATAATTATTTTGTTAAAAGTAATTTTGTCTGTATACACATTTTGCACAAAACAATTAAAGTTCATAACATTTTATTAGAGCATGTTCTTGTAAAAGTATGATAACATACGACATGTCTTTGTCATTTTCTCTAATTATAATTATCCATATATAAAATAAAATAAATTTAACATTCCAATGTGTAATATTTAAAGAGTTAATTAGATTTCTCATCCACCTATCACATAGTTGCAGTAATCATTAATCAAGACTGAAACTTGCCGCACAATGAAGGTAAGATAAATATTTATTTTAGATGTATAATTAGTTTGGTAATAAAAAATAATTAAAAGAAATCTACAAGTTCAAATCATTTTAAAAATAGAATAAATTCTTGAAATGATGTTTCTGTTCATGTTGGCTACGATATTTCATTTTGCAGGTTAGTTCATGGATCCTGATTTTAATGGTCAGCGTATCTGGCGATGATAGCGCTCGTAGGTAATGCAATCTAAATTAAATAACTATATAAATATATGTATTATACGTCTCTCTAATTAATTTATAAAGTAATAGAGTATAAAATTATTTAAACATAAGGTTAATAAATGTAGTACGTGTATACGGTGGCTTCCAAGTGAATTATACAAAAATAATATTAAAGAATAATAAGTGAACCAATGTGTAAACATGGTGTACACATTCAGGCAAAAGAAGCTCTTCAATAAAATAAATATGTGCATTATAAGTTGAGTACATTTTACAAAATACTCTACTAATTTCTTTTTGATCAATTCATTTTCTCATTCTATTTGTAAAGTAAAAGACTTGTTAATAAGTTCGCCAAAATAGATTTGATTAACTATAGAGAAACGTTTGTAAGTGTTTATGGGATGCACTCCGCTACAAACGGTTGTAGAACGTTCGAACGTTTTACAGCCGTAGATCGTTGAAGATCTGAACGCGCGTCGTCTCAGCGCGTGACACGTGGCATCAAGGTTCTAAATGGACATTTTCAAGATTCTACAAGGTCAATCACGTTCTACAATTTCGCACTACACATTCTATAGAAATCAATCATTGTCTAATATTTCGCACTACACATTCTACCGATTCGGACGTGTGGACATTTCTACCCAGTTTGTATCTTATTGTTGCTCTGTGTTCATATGTACCCCATAATGCATGTATATATCACCACCTGATTCATGGACGTAGTCGGCACGATTTGGTATGCCGGGTAGGTGGGACAAAGTCACCGGTTATGTATAACAAGCGATACGGTTGTCGGAAAGTATGTGTCACAAATGCCTCAACGATATAATGAGTTATTCCCAACGAGACATTGAAGCGACATTACTTCAATGTCTCGCTGGGTAGGTGAGAGCAATATATCGCCGACTATGTGGACCCGGTGAGACATTGCGATGTCTCGCCTAGTATGGCTCCACCTAGTATGCGATACACTGACAAACATTGTCTCGCCGGCAATGTGAAACAACATTTGTCCCAAAGTGCTTTAGTTCCATTTACAAACCTATAAACAACAAAACAATAGCAGTAGCAAAAATAACACATTCAAACGGATATTCAATTTTGGGGCATTTCTAGAATTGAACTCGGATTGACCACTCACCCCCTAAACAAGAATCATATCACTAGACCAAATGCTCTTTTAAATTTATAAAATTTAAACCATCATTGAAGAAAACGTAGCAACTTGTCACTATTAAACTTGCATCTCATATGTGGGTTGGCTTGCATCCAATGATTCATAACTGCATCTCCTCTTTCTGGAATAAATCAAATATTCAACCAAGGAGTCAATTAATAAATGGACATATATATTGAAACTAAATTTAATGTAATTAAAATCCATGTACATGTAAATTTGTAGATTGAATCCCCAAACATCAGAATTGATTTATTTGCACATTACCAAACTCTAAATTTACAGATTGAGTCCCTAAACCCTAAATTTGTAGTTGAGGATGGAACTACTGAAAACGTGCTTGGCCTCTTAGTGCCGCAATGGAGGAGATACTGAGCGTCGAGGTACGAGTCATGTCCGACTTGTCTGTAATCTCTGCGTATTGCTGGTTCGGGGAATATATTCCGAGTTACAACTTGTTTAGGTTAAGGAACCAAAGACCTGTACACCAAGAACGACGATTCTATTGAGCTGAAAATAAAAACTGAAATAAACAACTTAATTGAGCCCCAAAAACCATCAATCGAATTCAGTCACAACAATTAATTTCAACATGTAAAACTCAAATTTGTGCTCTTTTTATTTGCTTCCTATTTGACCATAATTTATATGTGGAAATGTTGACGATTAAATTTCGAGCATTTTGATATTTAAATCACTAAAATTAGACTTACATAAGTAAAGTTAATTATGGCCAAATATTAGTTCAAGCTTAAAAAAAAATCATTCGTGTTGCAGGAGGTTGAAAATGGAGGCAACAACGTTATTTTTATGATTTTCAGTTAATATTTATTATATATTATTATAAGTAATAGAAAACTTATTACCTTCACTTGACCAAATATATATAAAAAAAAATACAGTTAATGC
Organism: Geranium brycei; assembly: GCA_036897365.1. Taxonomy (NCBI): domain Eukaryota; kingdom Viridiplantae; phylum Streptophyta; class Magnoliopsida; order Geraniales; family Geraniaceae; genus Geranium; species Geranium brycei. Next base: position 4,058 of record JAYMTP010001583.1, read on the forward strand.
GCAATGACATAGTTTAATATTACATTGTTTAATAATTATTTATTTTCAACCGGTTAAATAAAGGAACTTGATTTGAACATGTCCAGTTTAAATTGATTTTTTCTAATTATACGAAAAGATTAATATATTCTCCTAATTTTTAACATAAATCATATTCAAATGAGGAGAAAAATTGTCATTCACAAACTCTGTAAGAAGGTTTATAATAATGATAATAATTTTTATTTAAGTGACCTACAAAGTTAAAAATAAACTTTAAGTGCACTTGCGTAAAATTGAGGTTTCTCCATGTATATCTACGTGAAATTTACCCAATTTTCAATAAAAGATATTGGGCCGAATTCACTGGTTTAAAGCGGGTCAGAGGTTGCCCAACTTGTGATCCGCACTGAATAGACCGGGTTTCCTAGTCCAATTTCCTTGTTCCATTGACATCAAAAATCGTTAACATAACAAAGAGAAACCTAATAAAAGCACATTGGCGCGGTCTTTGGTTCACTCTCATTGTTGCAGGTTAGCTTTCTCAGCACTCTCAATTTTGTTTGATTTCATCACCCAGAAATCTATTCTGCAACGTCTCTTAGGTTCTTCTCAGTACATTTGATCTGCAATTTGGCCCCAATTTGTGAGTGTTATAATCTTATTTTGTTAGTGACATGAAATCTCAATCAAAATTCATGATCATTGACCACAAAGGTGATTGATACAATGGGTTTGGTCAGTTTTCTTTTTTTTCTTACAATCTTCATTACTGTTGGGTTCTTTCTTGCAGGTTCTTTTTATTTTTTAGACTCTGTACTGTGTTTCATATTGACATGTTTTTATTGCTAGTTTTTTATTTTTGTTTCTAAGAAGTTGCAGAAAGGAATTGCAACAAGAATTAAATGAAAAACATAAGAAAATTCTGCATAATTGAAAACATAACAAATGGGCAATCGTCAAACTCGTACAACCTTTAAAAGATTTATACCCTTGCTTGATCAACGAATTTGCGAACTTGTTTAAGACTTTTTTCTTCACATCTTTTTTTAAATTGTTCTTTGAGAATTTCTACATGTTTGCTCTTTTCTCATAGTTATAGGTATATACGCTTTCATTGTGGTGTATCTTTTTTGTTTGTAATTTAGAAGAGTACTTTCTTTTCCTAGGCATGTTTTGTGTTACTGATTTCCATCTATTTTGTTCACAGTGTTATCAGATTCAACTTTTGTCTGTGAAGATGGGGCCTATCGATGCACTCATTTCAGATTTCGTAGATGTTGAAAGAGGATACATTGAATGTCATGCTGTAGACGTTGATACTTTCAAGCATCAAGTTGATGAGATATCCCTAAAAGTTGACGAGGTAATTTATACCGGTATAGTTTCAGTTTAGGATTTATAGGTGGAATGCGTCTGGGATTGAGTGATAAGGTAATTCAATTATTTGGTTGGAACACAATGAGCACAAACTAGAATGTTAACAATCTTAATTTTACGTACTTGTCTTTACTTCACTATTGGAATTCAATCAAAATTTTGAAAACCCATAATATATAGGAAGCAAAAATTCAATATTTTTCTTTTTCTTTAAGAAGTTCTGAACTGTGCAAAAACAATTCTCTACTGATATGTTCTTTTTATATCTCAGGACTGTACATAATATCATCTATGTTGTAGAAATAAGAAGAAAATCAACCTAACTCGTGTTATAGGATATTTCAATTTGTTTGCATGGATGATGGCCTTCTTCTCGCTTAGACTGGGTCCTTGTCCGACAGATATTCAAAAAATGTTCTCGATGTACACATATGCATGTCAATCATTGTGTATATAATTCTGTTTCTTCAATCTTAAAGTTTCATGTTGCGTGATTGACCACTATGTCTATCGTTATGTTGGATTTTGTATAAGTTTGTGAGAGCTGTAAGACTACAAATTTATAACTGAAGAAATATCTTTGCTTTCAGTTAGAACAAAAACTGAATGAGGTAGAACAATTTTACTCTGCTACAAGTAAGAAGCAGCCAAACACCAATAAAGGTAGTTCCGTTGCGAAGCATAAAGATACAGAAAAACATGTCCCGAGCACTAAGAAGCCACAGCAAGATGCATTACACAGGGAAGCAGATGCTGCAAAGAGAATGCAAGAGCTCATGCGCCAACTTGGCACAATATTGCGTCAGGTGATAGAATTAGCTGTTGTGTCGTGATTACTCTGAGCCTTAAATAGAGATGTCATTTCTTTCATATTTTGTTAAGTGTTTCTCTTGACATACCCTGGATTGGTTGATGTTAAAAGCATTAATGATGTACTAATACTATTAATGTGATGCCTTAATTGCTCTTTTTCTAATATGCCTTGCCTGCCAGATCACTCAACATAAGTCGGCATGGCCCTTTCTTGAACCTGTTGACGCCGAGGCTCTTAATTTACACGACTACCACGAGGTATACTCAACAAAAGCGTATTTCGTTGCATTTTTTGCTGTTTATGGTATTGACATGATCAGCTTCATTTTTTTTGTTCATTTCTCTGGTTAATTTGCTTTTTGTTTATGTATTAGATTATTGACAATCCCATGGACCTTGGCACAATAAAAGATAGAATGGACGGTAATGGATATAAGAATGTTAGAGAAATATGTGCTGATGTGAGGCTGGTTTTCAACAATGCATTGAAATACAATGACGAGAAAAGTGAGGTTCATACTATGGCAAAAACTGTGTTGGCTAAATTCGAGGAGAAGTGGCTGAAATTCTTGCCTAAAGTCACTGAAGAGGTAAGCGCCTTCCTTGATGTCGATGGCTCTCTGACAATTTTGTCTTAAGAGCTTCATCTGTATGTATGACAAGTTTGATTTCTTTTTTGCATTTGTTAAGTTGTCTTGTCGATACTCTTATTGTGTTGATCATTAGCGACCTTGAGAGCAATGTACTTTTCAGGAAAAAAGACTAGAGAAGGAGGATGCCGAGGCACACGAGGCTGCTCATGCAAAAATGGCTACATATATAAGTAACCATGTAAGTAAATTTCATCTAATGGGATGCATTTAAGATGAAAGAAACTGAACTAGTCGATGATTTGATCCATCATGTGAAAGTTGATGTGTGAATTTTGGTAACTTGGTATGTTAATTGCCTAACTTTATATTTACTTATTTCAACTCACTCCTTCCAGCTTTATGCGTTTGATAATCGGCTGGAAGATCTCAGAGAAATAATTCTTCAAAACTGCAGGTTCGTCATGCTTCTGGAATATCGCGTCTTATGCAGTACTTCATTACTTGAAACTGTACCCTGTTTTCGAATCGAATTTGCTTTAAGCTTGCTAGTAATGTGTGGGCGAAGTTCATTTTCCTTGAATCCTGCCATATAATTGAAAACCATGCTACTAGTTAACTATCATTTGAACTTGGATGTTACAAGTTTGGATTTCATTCCTTCCAGAAAATTGTGATGTTTTGCTTACAATCTTGCATACATGTATGTATAGCCAAGCTTAATTAAGCTATATTTATATAATGCAACGATAACATTGTTTCAGGAAAATGTCGAGTGTAGAAAAGAGGGAGCTATGCACATCGCTCACTAGATTGTGTCCAGAAGATTTAAGCAAGGCATTGGAGATTGTAGCTCAAAGTAACCCGAGTTTCCAAGCAACTGCAGAAGAGGTGGATCTTGATATCGACGCTCAGGTCAGGTTTCATCTGTACTACACTTCACGCTCAGATCATTTTTAAGAACTGATTAGTAATGGGGTTGAGCCGTTGATGTGTAGAGCGAGTCTACGCTATGGAGATTGAAGTTGTTTGTGAAGGACGTTTTAGTAGCCATGGACAAGACTGCCAAAAATAACACGGACGCCAACACTGTCGTTCCTGCCACCACCACTAACAACAAGCGGAAAAGAGAGATCTGTCATGCCATTGCAAAAACTGCCAAGAAAAAGATGTAAAAACCCCATGCCTTAAATTGGAGGACAGACGGCTTGTGTATACATTTCCAGGAAACGTAGTTCAGTTCGATTCTAAACTTGATGAGTAGGGTAGGGCCATTGCTTGTTCATGTATGCGTTATAATTTACTTCTATATTGTGCAGCATGATTCTGCATTTTTCTGCGCTTGATAAATATAGCTTCATGTAGTTGGCGATCATAGTTTGCTAACTTTCCTGTCCAATCGTAACAAACTCCATTGCTTAAAATGCAAAAAAAAAAAACAAATCTTTAATATTGTGCAATAAAAGCACAGAATATATCTTTTGCTAAACACTTATCTTTATGAATGAAGATACTTCAATCTACTAGAAGAAACGATAAAATAAGTAGTGAGTAAATTTAGAACAGACCAAGGTAACAGAAAAATATGGCTGCTTCCATCCCAATTTCATTGCAAAGATATCAAATATTTCTATTTTCTAGTGTATGATGTCCAATACACAGTCTAATATGCTAGAAGGAACCATGAGAAGGAGCCAAGATGTTGATGGTAAACTCGAGCACCCAAACCAATAAAGGCAGAAGGAAAATTGTTCTGATATCCTTGCAGGGAAGGACTAAGAAGCATTTCCGCCCCATTTACCTTTCCTCGGTATATACATGCCACACATATAGGCACCATCTATCACAACTGTAGAAAGCCAGATACCTACTGGAACCTAATGTCTTCCATAAGCTGACAGCAATTCAGTACTTTTATCTTTCAAGTATGATTTATTTCCTTCAACCTGGATACACTGGGTCTCTAAGAATACAAAACCATGGCCTTTGCTACTTCACAGCAGCTCCAGCTTCCATTGGCAGAAAATGATGGCTGCAGCTGGAGTTTCACTGAAGTAGCAAATATCATGGTTTTGTAGACCCGACTGGCAAAAATTGTAGCTGTGCTTGAGTAACAAGAAAGATTTAGCTCCAACTTGCTAGAGCACTGTCAGTACCCGCAGTTACAGAGAAAGGTGGCTGTCTACTCATAATAAGCCTAACATCGATTTCTATCACTTTACGTGGGAAAATACAAGGACTAAGATGAACCGTGAATTTGTTGGGGAAAGTCTGGGGGAGGAGAGATGAAGCTATTTTATCTTCAATCACGCATTTACCTCCAAACTACGACCAAATTGCTTCGGCCATGGGTTCCTAAAGTAATCTGATGTAAATCGAACCAAGCTAGCCATAGAACTTTCCCTCAGCCAATGATCATATGAGCTCATCTCAAGCTACCACCAGTCTATTTATTCAAGCAGATATATGGTCGTGTGAGGCTACATCAGCGTGTAACCCAAACGATACCATATCATAGCAGCTCTGCAGTAATTACTAATTATATAATGGTGCCTATGCACCCAATATAGGTAAACAAGTAAGTAACATATATCATCAGTTTACTTAAAATGAAAGACCTGGGACTTGTCCAGACTAATTAAAATGAGAGACCTGGGATGTGTCCGGACTAATTAGACTAATGAGCTTAAACTGATAACTAAATACATATGCTGATATTAAGTCAGCAAGGTCACTAGTTACTACTACTATTTCCTCTCTACAGAAGAAATGCGGAATAAGTAGATAACAAACATTGCAATGTTGAGAAAGGACATACAAAGTAACAAGTTCAAAACTCATTATGATACTTGAACAACATAAAAAAATAATCATTTTTGGTGTATTGATCAACTTGAATGTATATTGACAATGAAAACACTAATCAAATCCCATGTGAGCAATAACCTGAAAAACACTACTGCGGTGCTTAGAATGCAAATCCTTATTCAGCATTATACAAGAACCGATAATATAACATAACTCTTAGCGGAGAGAACTGCAAAACAGACGAAATTGGAATCAAGCCGGGGCATCAGAAATCTCAGCTTCCGCCAACTCCTTCTGCTTCAGATACTCGTGCAAAATCGTAAGCCTAGCAGTCTCAAAAGCAAAGTACCCCAATGCCGAGAAACAAGCACTGTGAAGAACCCTCGGCCCCATTCCCCGGGTCAACCCCACCCATCCTTCCTCCTTCAAAATCTCCTTAACAGTACTCGAAACGCCACCATACATAGCTGCAGTCATCTTGTTCACCGCCTCGCCATGAACCTGCGTCATCAACCTCGTCTTGACCACATCTAGTGGAGTAGTGAGGGAAGCCGATATCGCCCCTGCCAGCGCCCCGCAGCAAACGCTCTGAATCGGCTCCAAATTGCTCTGGTTCGTGCGGCTCAACACCGCCGCTTTCAAGTACTCGAAAGACGAGTAGCTCAGCACCCCAGCAGGCAAGTTCCTCAGCAATGTGGCTGCATAGCCGGCGTAAAGACCCATCACACCGTCTTTCTCGACGATCCTCAGCAGCACCTCCCAGGACCGCCCCTGAGCTCCGGCCTGCATCCTCTGGGTGATCAATTCCTTAGGCACCATGATCGCGGACGACACGATGTTCCCCATGGCACCGGCCGTGGGAGGGATCAACATCGACGGGTAGTTCTCGATTCTCGACAAGACCGACTTGCCGAACTCGCAGGTCCCGAAGTAGACGGCCGAGGAGGCGGTGGAGCCGACGATCACGGCGGAGACGCCGCTGTAGAAACCCAGCAAGCCCTTCTCCTGGAAGGTCTTCCCGATGGCGTCGAAGGCGTTCTTGTAGATCGCCGACGCGCCCTTGGTCTGGAGCTTGGTCTTGACGGCGTCGAGCGGGAGGAGGCAGACGTAGGTGAATGCGCCGGCGATGCCGCCGGCGCCGGCGCCGATGAGGGCGCGCTCGGCGACGGGGAGGGTCTTGAGGAGGGACCTGACTGGAGGGCTGTTGCGGGGGGTGGGCTTGAGCCAGGACCTGGGAGGGGGCTCGGCGGCGATGGAGGCGGAGGCGAAGGAGAGGAGAGGGTTGAAATGGGTGAAGAGGGTTGGGAAATCGGAGATCGACGAGCTGTGGTGGTGGTGGTGATTTGGGTCTGGATTTGGGAGGCCGAGGGTTGAAGAGAGACGAGCCTCCATGGATTGGTGTGGATTTTCTCAGTCAAGAGAAAAAGGGTTAATTGTGAAATGTTACTCTGTGGCTTTGGTGGAGGATTTATATAACTAACACTTTTGGACGTAAAGGTACTGTTTTTTTATTACTAGGGTTGGTGATGAAAGTTTGGTCATGCCAGATCATTTGGTTAAAGTCAGATCATACCAGATTTTTGGTATTTAACTTATAAATATTGTTTAATTCAAATAGTTTTCTAATCAATTTTAAAATATATTTTGAATGACAAAAACTTACTGTATTTTGTTAATAGCAAAAAAAAAGTAATTTTAAAAATCATGATATTGCATCATTTTTTGCTGACACAAATTTTGCATAAAATTTCAAAATTCACCTTTTGCTGTTTTCTCTTATTTAAATATGATTATAAATATAAAACAATTCACTAATTAAGTTCAATAATGAATCAATCAAAAACTAATTAAATGACCATGTAATTTATTTGTGTATTCTATTACACATAAGAAGAGTGTAAGTCGGGGGAATAATATGTCACACAATCACGGAACGGACTTTTTACACTAACAATGGGAGGATGGGTCTTATGAGGTTGAGATTCTCAAGATCCAGGGTGTGTAAGTTAAATTTATAGTCCATGTTTATCTTTATCACACCAGAAGAGTCATGCGGCTACAAATAGAATGTCAACATTATATACTACTAGTGAAGTTTAACAGAGATTTTTTCCCCATCAACTTGAGGCCTGTATCAGTCAGGAATGAACTGAACAAAACTTTCTTGAATAATTATCTCATAATTTCATTTTATATACCCTACAATACAACAAGAGTTGATATATAGTAATGGCAGACACCGTGAACTGAACTAAAATAGACCCAAAAAAATGAGAAGAAATATATATCATCTGCTACTTTTGCTTCCCTCCATAATGATTCATGTTTCCGATTACGAAAACCGAAAGTATGTTAAACCTGGGATGTGGGCGAGGCACCTCCCTCCGATCTTCGACTAGTCTGCCCCGAGACTGAGCCTCGGACATTGTATCTCTCGTACACCTTTTCACGATTCTCTGACCACCAATTTTCTGCTTGGTGCTCTCCGAATTTTCTTCGGCTGCAAGAAACACATTTCAGGATGAGCTTATCTTCACATGATTAGACGATCTAATTTAGATAATTTTGGATCTTTCAGTGCAGTGACATTTACTATGACTGGACAAGGTATGTTACATAGCGATGGTGACATTTACTAGAATAGTGTATATGATTGTGATTCAACGAAGCTGATCACATGGCTTGCTCTAGAGTTCTATCCATACAGGAAACAATAAATTCAAAATAATAATACAGGTACCTGAATCGCACTCTTTTAAGATCTCTGGTTCCATCCCGAAGTGCAACTAGGGTTATATACACACCGGGCTCATACTGCTCAATCCACTCAGCCTCAACTTGAGTAACATTGACAGACAGCGCAGAATTCCTTGATTTCATACCGTTTTCACCATCTCGGAGAGACTCGGAGTCTTTTCCATCAACAGACTCTGGCACGCTACTGCTACTTGCCTGGACTCGACCATTTGGTGATCTCAAATCAGGATAGTGGTTGTCCATACTGTTTGAGGTAGAAAGAGCCCTATTTTGTTGATACATGTTAGTTTCATCGGTTTCAGGCTTGTCCTTAAGTGACTGGATAGTGGCCTGAGATCTATTTGTTGTAGCAGTGTCAATCCCGGTAGATGCCAAGTAAGAGCTGGCATTTGAGTCGGATCTTGAATGATACTCTCCATTCGTGTTGGGATAGTGAGTGCCATTTGGCTCCAAACCATTTGGTAAAGGTAGGCTCTCGGCATCAAAAACTCCAGGTGGCAGCCTTTCCCCAATATCTTTGAGCTGGGTAAATGCCATATGATAAACAGAACGTCATTTTTAGTTAACTAAATAAACAGAACCAACTAGTTTTAGACCAAATCTTATCAAGCATCTCAGAATACCACATTACTATACTTAGTTCTTGGTAAATGATTTAATCCCATGACATGGAAACTAGTTTTATACTATATCCTGTTAATATAGTATCATCCTAAAGTACATCGTCTCTATAAATTATTCTTGGTAAATAATTAAGTTTTAAGACATGGCAGCTTAGCTAGATCTCCAAGCAAGAGTTTAAGGATATATTAAGCATTGATTAAGATCTAGCCATCTAGGAGGAACAGTTATGACTAACCCCAGCTCCAGGAAAAGAACAATTGGGATATGTAACCAGAAATAACCTGTGCTGTAAGCGACTTTATAACTTCTTTTGCAGCCTTAGATTTAGCAGATTCCTCAGCAGCCAGTGACATAGCTTCTTGAGCTTTCTTTGATGACTTTTGAAGCTCCAGTTCTTGAAGTTCACATTTATGTCTCAAGTTCTCAACCTACGCAGGATCAATGATCATTAAGATATGATAATTGTTTTCACAAGCATCGATAAGATTCAATTGTAACATCTCCCACCCGCTCCTTTCTTAGAACAGAGAACTACTAGCTCCCGGAAAATAGATACGAAATAACTCAGAAGTTTTATAATATACCTGTGCACGCAACTTAATCACTTCTTGGTTTAAAAGTTCATTTGTTTTCTTCAAACTATCGGCAATACTTTTTGAGAAAGAAAGACCTGATGTTGTAGGAACAGGTGTAGCAGAGCGTGGGGGGCTGGGTCTCCTCGAGAAAGGTGACACGGACCTGGAACTTACACCAGATGATGTTAGGACTGGTTTTGGAACTCTTCGTCGCGGTTCAACAGCACTGGACAAAACAACATCCTTCAGCTGTAAAAGAGTAGGTGCCTGTGAGGAGCGAACTAGAGAGAGCGTATCAGACTTCTTTCCTTGTTTTGCTGCTTTGCTATCTAACTGCTTGATCAAGTCCATATTTGACGGCACAGCTGACTTGGACAACCTTAACTCAGACCTGTCTAACCTATCCTTGTTTTCACCTGACAGACGAGGTACAGAATTCCTCCTGTTATGACCACCAGCTTCTAACACTTTGATCAGTTTCAAGTAACAAGAATCACATACACGATATGCTTTGCCAGGATTAGGAGCCAGCGCTGCTCTTAATGCTTTTCTAGAACTGCATGAATGGCAATGCACAAGTCCACAATTATAGCAATTATGTCTCTTCCGAGTAAATCCAAAAGCCTGCCTACAAGAGGAACACTGAGACTGCTCAGCACCTGATACCCATTTATGAAGACATATAGCTGTGGTATAGTTTGAACCACAAGCAATATATTTCACATGCCTATCCTTCAAAGATTCAACCAAAGTAGGTGTTTTTCGATCCTCGATATCTCCATGACCTAACCTCCCATTAGCACCCTTCCCCCACGTATAAACTTCATTCCTGGCAGTTAAAACAGCTACATGATATGCACCACAAGCGATTTCTTCAACAGATTCTCCAATGAGCTTGTCTTCTACCAAGCAGGGTAGCTTCCCATCAGATTGACGAGTCCCAAGTTGACCATACACAGAACTGCCCATTGTAAAAACCTGTCCTGAAGTGGTCAAGCCAACAGTTAAGCTATGCCCACAAGCAATTTTGTGAAAATTGTAATCAATAAGAGCCGGCACACAGGTAGGTTCTAGCCGAGGTTCCTTGTCCCCATGTCCAAGACGACTTTTATCTCCATCACCCCAAGTAAATAATTTTCCTGATGAAATACTTGCACTGGACTGTGTCGCAATGACCTCCACGACAGCAGCAGTATGCCACACACCACATGCAACTGCAATTGTCCTCAACCCCGATAGAGATTCTACTTCTCTTGGATATGACACGTTTTTTCTGTCTCCATGGCCTAAAACACCAAATGTTCCATCACCAAATGTAAATAGCTGACCTGTTGATGTTATCAGGGCTGTATGCCATGGGCCACACGTTACAGAGGCAACTTGAAGTCCCTCAAGAGGACCTGAGATTCTCTTGGGTATCCAGTGACTGACATCAGTACCGTGTCCAAGAAGGCCAGCATTATGTGTTCCATCTCCCCATGTATAGAGTTCCCCGGCCATTGTAACAGCACAGCTATGGAACTCTCCACAGGCAACAAAATCAACGCTAGCAAATGCCATAGACTCAACAAAATGAGGTAAAATGACATCCTTCCCTACACCATGGCCAAGACGTCCACCAGATTCTTCCCCCCATGTGAAAATCTCACCTTGCCTCGTCACAAGAGAAGCATGCCTGACCCCACAGGCTATGTGGTGTACATCCAGAACTACATTGGATTCCAATGGTCGAGGAAGCAGCACATCTGCTCTGGTACTCAGATAGTTAACATTTTTATCTGCCCCAACCTTGACAGTACTATCGCATATAACCTCACCCCATATGTAAACATCCCCTAGAGCATCACAATCATCTGGTGCCGAACCATGACTGGATGTGCTGGGAGCACTAGAAACACTAACTCGGAAAGCATCAGAATTAGATCCTTTTACTTGCATATTTGTTTGATCTAGCGCTACATGTGACTTCTCAGAATATACAGAGTTGTCTGCCCGTAAACTCTTTGGAGAAGTATTAGGATTGATACTGACAGATACCTCGGGAGAACGTGTTGCACTTGCTGAACTGTCACTGGGACTGTTTGAAGTCAAGTCTTTATTATCCTGTAACAAATTAACCATCGAGTTTACATGTGGCCTATAATGCATAGCTAAGATATAGAAGGTTGTAGTATCCCGAGAAATTTTGAAAAATACGAACAGCAATAAAATTATATATAGCTTATCATATATAGAAACACATCATCTAATATATATTTTTATTAGGTTTCATTTCAAATCTTTAATCAGTTTAGAGGAAATTACACTAAAATACACCAAACTATATCTCATCTAGACCAAGCTATACTACATTTTAAGATGTTGCATTTAATTTACAGGCACTAATGGCATTAAAATGTGATGAAAAGACAAAATTGCCACCAATTTCTTATTTCATTCATATACTCTTTATTAGTGAATAGATAATTCATGTGGTGGAAGTTTTCATCACCGGAAATTTCAATCACTTGAATTTCTCAGTCAAAAATAAATTTGAGGATAAAAGAATAATAAAACCTTCAAAACTCTGTTACTTCATCTCTCTCTTCACTCTCAAGAAAACAAAGCAATTTAGTACAATTTTACAACAAGCATAATTTAGATAACAAAAATTATTTAGATCAGGCACATCAAACTCAAACAAGAATTTTATAATAAAAAATAATTAAAGAACTGGATATGCTATGATAGTTCACTACATACCATGCTCTATCCATATATCGTTTTTCTAGCATGAAATAGATTACTTGATTCAAAATGAGTTCCATTGGGCATTGGTTTAGAAAAAAAATGTTCATTTGGTAAATTTACGGAACCACAAAAAAAAACTATCACCTAAGCAACAACAAAAATCAAGCCCCCCAAGCAACAAAATCAAACCCGGTAAACCTCCATTTTTGTTTCTCTTTCTACAACCTCAATTTATTTTCTAAGTTTAGGAAAATAACAAAATTAAAAACCCAGAAACTAACTCCTCCCTTTCCATTTATTTATTTATTTCTATTCTATCTTATTTTTCTTCGTATAAACTTTTTTTTACACAGTTGGAATCAGCATGTGGCCGTTTGAGATTCTGCAGCACCTCCAGCTACCAGGAACTCAATTCGATAGTTCAGAACTTTTTCTTATCAGCTCGATTTTGATAGTTCAGAACTTGAGGCAGCATTGATGGGGCTATAAAATTGATCAGATTTGGAATATCGGCCATCAGGACTAGGAGCAATTTGGAGGAACAATTGGGAAATAAAGTAATAAAGAGAGTAGAAAAATGATACTGCTGATATTTCAGAAATTATCTTAACTCACGTCATAATCAGAGGGATTGTTTTATTCCAAACTAACAGTGCAAGAAAAAAAGTTAGATGGAACTCTTAGAGCTTACTGTAGTTGCGTGTGCATGAATGTAGTCAAGTTTGGTGTAACTTTGTGCAATATACCCTAGTTACTGATAATAGTAACAATAAATAGGAGTCTTGTGTGTAATGTATGGTTCAAAAAAAATAAATCCTGTACACGGTCAAGAGTTTGCTTTTAACCCCCAGTACATAGAGTTTAAAAATTAAAAACTCCACGTTTTACTAACCCGTAAAAAGAATTGATGAAAACCGGGATGTGCATTTAACTGTGCACACATTTCACAGGTCCTTTCAGTCTGCATTAGCTTTCCATTGCAAATTTTAAGGGTAAAACGATAATATGCTCTACCATTTCAATTCTTGCTACAAATACTTCTATATTATATAATATATCACTAGATATAAGGTAAAAAGGAAAGTTCAATGTGAAGATAAACCATAAATGTGTAAGTTGGTATGAGGATTTACATCAAAGGAGAGGCCTCCGTCACTCCATCCATCAATTTTTGATCGCCCGCCTTGACCAGAGGATATCAAAGCCTTGAGACCTGAAATCCACGCCTCTGCCTCAGCTTTATCCTTGCAAATCTAGAAACAATTGTATATAATCCAAACATACAGGTAGTGAGTATACACATAAATTAAAGCACGCATCATCTATCATCAATCTGGATATAGAACAAATGGCTTTGATCACAAACCAGATCAAGGGACCGTTTCCCATTGTTATATATAAGAGAAAATGACAAGTAGTCCTTCTCGGGGTGCAGATATCGTTGGAAAACAGCCTGGTAACATACAATAAGATGCAAAATTAGAATGATTTCAAGGTAAGCTGTAATTGTATTAATACTGTTTAGTTATGTCATTGTTAACATGAGAAATGAATAATATAAAAGTCTAATAGACACAAAAATTCTCACAGTTCTTTGTCCAGGAATTATTCTTGAGACAGAAGCTAGCTTCAAACTTTTTTCGCCACTAGTTGAAATCCAGATCAAAGATGACTCATCCTGTTTACAACAAAATAGCTGTATGTCATAGTGAAGAAAACAAAAGCAAATACAAGAGCTATCATTTCATATTATGACTGTTACAGATCAAAGCCTAGTTACAATCTTATCAGAAAAGAGTTACAGTAAACCAGCCCTGTGATCAAGCTGCATGTACAGACTCTAGTTGTTCGAGTACATATCATAAAATACTTATAAACCGTAGAATGTCAGATTATATACCACATAATAGTTCAGCGATAATCACATCCTGTGAAATAAACTTATCTCAACTTGTTGCAGTGGTAAAAAAGCAAGTATAAATAAGCAGTTTAGCTCGCTAAATGTTGTCGAGGGTATACGTATACCAACCCAATCTATGCTTCTGCTTCTGTAGAAATGACACTAGCCACTAGATGTGTTAAAGATGATTGCGTCATTCTGAACAAAAGCCAAGTTTCCCTTTAAGTCCACCCACTGATAACTGCTTCTGTAAGAGAATACTAACCAGGAACACCTTCGGATAGTCAATTTTATCAGCATCCTTAATTTTCTTCATCATAAACTCTCTAATTACTAGCATAGCATTTCTATCACTTTTGAACCTCAAATTTTATTAACGGATAATTTTTACTTTCATTTTAATCCCATAACAACCAGTGTTTAACTGATGCTGTAGCATTCAACATTGTTTGATGTTCTTTCATTCTAGACTATCAATTTCCAAGAGTATTCTTAACAATCAAACATGGCACAATAATTTGAAGGCTACCATCAATCATACCCACAACTGCATTCACTGAACCCTTATCTACACCATCTAATATTAGGAGTCTTCTTCAAAGGCTAGCATTGACAACCCTGTCCAACAGAATCACCAAACTCTCGCAAACACAACTCAGATGGACATTGGTTTTGTCACAGTCATAATTCTTACCTTCATTGCCCAAATAAAGAATCGACAACGGTAAAAACTATTAATAACGTCAGTAAAGCAAAACCTTATGTTCTAGAAAAATAAATTATCAGCTTGAATGATCCTACTCCTACACGAAAATCATGGTAAAGCACAAAATAAACGATTCGCAACATCCTACAAGAATCAATATTCTTTTTTAAAATGCCATTAATTTACTTTCTGCGGTATTAGGGAAAAAGCAATTGCTTAGACATTTTAAATTAAGGCATTTATCCCTGTAAAATAGCAAATATAACATCATAAAAAGGCCTTAGCACCATGCTTACATTAGAAAGTCTGAAGGGGCAAAACTTAGGTTTTCCATTGCGACCATACTTAAGCAGTTGAGCACCTTTCTTCAAAGCAATTAATGCCTGCAAAGGTAATAGAATAAATACACGTGGAGGACAATGGATATAAATTTCAAATTTACGAGATTCCCCCGATAATCCTCCCAATGCACAACCATGCCAAACAGGTTTATTTACACCAATGTTAATATAATAGGCCAACTAATGATTCACCATCCATATCACGATTTGACAACCATTATTCAAGCTTTTAAGAGAGGTTAAGTTTTTAATTGAATTGCCCCCACAAAGGCTTGATTCAGTGTCAACCTAACTCTTTTAAACAGTGTTTCCTTCCATCAAAACCCCAACAACCCAAATCGCCAATTCCAGTCTACCCTAGGTACATGTTTCACATATACATGATGGTGTTACCTTGAATGAGAACCTTATCTCCAACGTCAGTTCTCACTAACCAGAAACACGAGTCAAGAGAAAAGACGAAAACCCACATTAATATTTCAACAATCAATCATCCCACACACTTCCATATTCCTATCTCAAAAGTTGTCGCAATAACCCATAACCCCTCACGACTCCGTCTTCCCATCTCAATCCTCAAAACTACATTCCTCCACACACCTCAAACTCAGTTCAGACCCTAACAGAACATCGAGGAAGAAATCGAATGACTAATCACAGAGCTCACATTAATCTTGACTCAAAAACCAATATACTTTGCATGTCCTAGAACATCATAACACAACAAAATCCCCAACTTCCTTCCCATTCATCAAACAGAACATCAACAACTACCCTTCTTCAACTACTTCAACATTTACATATCATTGACATGATCAAAAAAGGTCATAAAAATGCAAAAACTATTACAACACAGAGCCAAAGAAATTAAAATGAAATAAACAGAAACAACAAAGACCAACACATATAAACAGCAAGCTCGTTTCGAGAGAGAGAGGACCTGTTCGATGTCGCGGTCTGCATTTCCATAGCTAACAAGATCTGCCATTCCATGTGAGAGATTCAGCGGAGCAACACCACCCTCTCCGATCCCTCGCCGGCACTCCGCTCATCATAAACTCCCACCAAATTCTCTTCCTTCAATACCATTCACCACCTTCAAGTCAACCCCACCACCACGCCCTAGGAACAGAAGCTAAACTCCAGAACCAGCAGCTCCCAGCAGATCTGCAACTGTGCTCCGAAACCGAAGCCCTACCAGCAACAGTGGAGTCGAGTCTCTCCAAGTCAAACGCCGATCACGGGCCGTGGACTGGCGGAGAGAGAGAGAAAAATGAGGGTTTCACGGCGGCGAAGCAGCTTTGGGAGGAGGATTCCGGCGAAGACGGGGAGGGGGCAAGGAAAGAGGAATTTGTCTGGAAAAGGAGAATCGGAAAGAGGGAAAAGTAAAAGTACAGGTCGTCAATGTTGAGGAAACAAAAAATAAACACAAAAAAATATCATTTAAATCATAAAGTAAATGAATAATTATCGTGCACTGTATTCAACTCCGTCGTTTTTTACTTTACTGTACTGAACTTTAAGAGTTTTTTAACTTCAGTTCAATCTAAAAAAATTGACAAAAATATCTTATTTGATGATTATGAAATGACGATTTTATCCTTAATTAAATGAGAAGATAATTAAATTAATGGTCCAATGGCACATTTTCTTTTCAAATAAATTAATTGATTAGAAGTAGATGAAAATTAATGAAATGATCATATTGCCCTCATCTTCTACATTTATATCTTCTACATCTATCTCGCCTTTCTCTCCCTCTCTTCTTCAACCAGTTCAGTCAAACTCTTAAGAACATCTCTAACTCTATTTTCATTTTTCTATTACTTATTACCTAATCATTAGCAAAAAGTAATTCTCTATCTCTATCTCTCTCCAACCCAATCTCTAAAAACATCTCTATTTGTCATATCAAATGCTACTTTTTATTATTTTAATGATAAAATAATTTTACACATTTTATTTTATTCAATTTTTTTATAATAATTAATAGATCCAATCGGTAGTGAGGCGGGTCGAACGTGTTGTTGAGCGGCGGAAGATAATCGATTGAACCGAAGTTATTCGACTTTGCCAACGTCGAGCGAGAGATTTTAAAATGTTTAATCAAAATTAGTTTAGTTTAGTTAGTTTATAATTTATTAGTATTTTATGTGATTTAATGATGTGTTATTAGAATAATGGTTTGAAAACGGTTTAGTTTTATAAATATATTATCACATTAATTTCTTTGTTGACCTTTTTATTTCTCAATTTGAAAAGTATAATTCTATATAAGCATAGTTAGATAATTTAAATTCCCCTTTAAGAATTAACATATTATGATGATTATCTTTGATACATTTATTAATACATTAGCATAATTAACGTATTAGTACAATTAAGTAATTTTAATTAATTCTCCTTTCAGAATTAGCATAATAAACATAATCCTCTTCTCCTACCTTTCAGAATGAAGGTAATTTTAATTTTCTTTATTAGCTCACCCTAATTTACGTTTTATATATTCATTCATATTTATTAAATTGGTTGAAAGAGTCAAAATCTGTAATTACTCTCTCTGATTAGATTAGAGAGTCCAGCGTGCGCCTCTCCCGTCTCCGGCCACGGCCTCCTCCGCGCGCCTTCAGCCTTGGGCTTCCTCTCCTCTACGAACGCGCCGGCGAAGCCAGATCTGGCTCCGGCTAAGCAAGATCCCAAGGTTCTTCGTACCAGCCGACCTCACATCCGTCCGTCTATCACTTCCTGGTGGCGACTCGACTCCTCCGACGGCTAGAGGACAGATCTGGCGCCGGCTAAGGATCTCCTCTAATATGTAAATTTTTTTCCTATTTTGTTTTTTCGATTTGGGTTTGTGATTTCTTTTTCCAGTACAGTCATTTGCTCTGTTTCTATTTTTTTGGTCCCCTTTCCTTGTTGTTGGAAAAAGTAGATGAAAGGAATTGAATAAAAAATGATTTTTAATGTTTAGAGATTGCAATTTGAAGACTCACCGTAGCAGATTGTCAAATTTTGAAGATAGAGATGGCAAAATGGCAAAGCTTTGGAAGAAAAAATTGCTATTTTGCCAAAAATATAACAAAAAAGCAATAGCGTTGGAGATGATCTAAGTGCTATCGATACGCCATAATTACATGATATTATGCTCAACTTTGTATGCGTTGTTACGTTTAAATTGGCTGTATTTTTTAGAACACAGAAAGATGTTTGTCGAAATGTCTAAAGTGTTAGTGAAAGACATTTGTCGACTTAGTTTTTGGTAAGTTTCCGATTTCGATTAGGAGTACTATATACGCGTGTTTACAGTTGTAATGCTGCAATCAATTATTCCCAAAACGTGTGGGAATATGGAAAAAGGAAGCTTGCATGAAGAAAGGAAATTTGTGAAGGAAACAGAAACATAAGTCTGATGGAATTAGGGAAGTACTCGAAGACGTGTAACTGCACTGAAGAGGAAAGCCTAGTTGGATGTCAAGACTTATTGTGTAGCTGCTATAAAAGCCGTGGGCGTCCCCTTAGCAACTTGAGGTTCTTCGTGCTCACAAAATACTCAGTGTTCCTAAGCGTGTTGGACTAACGTGTTGGGAGGTTGTATGCTTTGTTAAGAACCGTGTGCTCGACAAACATCATTCGAGAAGAATTGAGTGTTTGTTCGATTAGGGTATTGTGTACGTGATTGAAGATTCACGAAGAAGACTGTTGAAGACAGCGACGAACTGGGCATCGAAGTGTGCTCGAATGGTGGAATTGAGGCGTTCTCAAAGACCGGGGGAGTCCCTGGTCGAGGTGTTTCTTAAGTAGCAATAAGTAGCTTAGGACAATGGTTTGTGTGATAACCAGTTGATGCTTGAAGTTGTATTGTTGACTACCGTATAGTGAAAACCTTTCCACTAGCAGAGTGCCCCCAGACGTAGGTATGGTTACACCAAACTGAGTAAACATATCGTGTGTCTTCTGTTGATTGTTTTGTTTACTATTTGTTATCTGTGATTAGGCAAGTTATCGAACTGTGCGTTACGACATTATGTTCGACATCTTGTCACTGCTACTAATCAGAATTTCAATTGGTATCAGAGGCAGGTACATTGACTTTTAGGTGATTTTCTGCA
>JAYMTP010001584.1:0-23365 GCA_036897365.1 Geranium brycei
GAGAATTATCTTTCATATATGGCTGGTCAAAAAAAAAACTTTCGTATGTGTGCAATTCTTTCCTACTTAGTGGTTGAACATTTTGTTTGTGGTGAGGTCAAGGGTTTGATCTGACAAGAGGGTGGAGAGGTGCGGTGAGGTGGAGAAAATTTTATGGATAGATAGAATTGGATGTAATTTTTTTTAAAACTCAGTTGTGGGCCTGGTTGGTTCCTTCGGAACCATTAAAAATGGGCCAAGTTGGGCCTCTTCTCTACACTTTCCTCATACGGCCCAATTCAAAATCAAAGGCCCAGAACTTGCTCTCCTCCCCTATAAGAAGCCACCCTGAAACAGTCACTCAGCACCAAAAGCTCACAATCAACAACAATGGCGGCGATTTCGATTTCGTCTCAACCCTCACTCTCACTGGACAAAGCTTCTCTCTCCTTCTCCGGCCACTTTCTCCTCCGATCCTCGCGCCTCTCCGGCGCATACGCTCCGGCCACGACCAATTTTCCGGCCGTTCGGAGACGAATCTCGCCTCAGGCCTCCTCCGCCGCCGCGCCGCCGTCCACGGCCGTCGGCGCCAAGGGTAGTGCCATTTTTACCGTTCATTTCTGTGCCTGACATTGATCGCATTTTTCTATTTCTGAAATTGATTGATTGATTGTTCGTGATCGTTTCTTGAGAGGCTTGTTGGTTTTTTCTGATTCGCGTGATTACATTTGGGTTTAGGGTTTATTGGAAATTGGAAATAGGGCTGAACAGTTAGCTTGGTTTTTAATTTCTAGTGAAAGAACAGAACTTTTTGTTGCCATTTTAGCTCCAATTTGAAGTAATCTGATCATAAGACAAGTTTTGGAAACATATAGTTAGTAAAATGGGGTTTATATGAAAAATGGGTAAGCAGTGTCCTTGTTTTTGAATGAAATGGTGCTTGTGATGGAGTTTAAGCTTAATGGCTAATTTACAATAATGTGAACGAGACTTTGAAAGCATACCAAAATGTGGTTTGTGTGATGGTTGAAGTGTTACTGTCTTACAGATAATTCTGATCGCATGTGTCCATTTCTGGAATTTAGTGTTCATGATCGTTGCTTTGAGGTTTTTTTCTTCTGATTCGCATGATTGCAATTAGGTTTAGGGTTTGTTGGAAATAGGGTTGAACAGTGAGATTAGTTTTGAATTGCTAGTGAAGAACAGAATTTGAATGGAATTGCGCTTGTGTTGTTGCCATTTTAGCTCATGTTTGAAGTAATTTGATCTCAAGACAAGTTTTGGGAGCATGTAGTTAGTAAAATGAGATTTATATGGAAAATGGGTAAGCAGTGTCCTTGTTTTTGAATTTGTTGTGAAGACCAGTGGTTTGAATGAAATGGTGCTTGTGGTTGGAGTTTAAGCTTAACGGGCCGATACTGCACATGAGATTTTGAAAACATACCAAATGTGGGTTGTGTGATGGTTTAAGTGTTACGGTCTTGTAGATAATTCAGCAGTGCTCTAAAAATCGGGCTAGGCGAGGATGTTTAGAACACCGACCAGATTTCACTTAATCTGGTGGATCAAGTCGACTAGGCGGATTTAGGCTATTTGTTTTCCAAAATTGAATTTTAAAAAAAACTAAAATTAAAATACTTTATATTAATAGATACTTTTATTGGTACTTTTACTGTTTTTGAAGGACATGAATGTAACAAATATTAAAATTTTATATGTTAATATCCTATATATTTATAATCATTATTTTTGTATATTATAATTCATATTTTAATTGTGCATGTATAATAACGTATTTAATAAAAATTGAAAAAATAGAGGAATTCAAATCTGATTAATCCCCGGAGTCCCTATCCGCCCGATTAGCGCTTAGCGTTTTTTAGAACCTTGTAATTTAGAGATGAGTGTGTGACATTCTGAGCATTTCTGTTTACAAGCCTTTAGTTGTCATGATATATGATTGTTGTAGCTTGATTTTCACTGATCAAATGGAGTAAGTTTAAGCAGATATTTTTTTCCCCGATTTTGAGACATGTGTACTATCTAGCACTATTTGCTACTTCTGTGGTTTTAAATTTGTAGCATTCTCAACTAATGAGTTATAGCTTGATACGTTTGTGGAACTGTAGAATATTTCTTATTTTTATAGCAGGTTATATTGTACTTAGTGTGAAGAACTGATTTTGTTTTCTACTGGAACACTGTTAAACTAAACTATAGTGTGTTATTATGTTGACCGTCTTTCATTCCTTGTGTGACAGCAAAGCCAGAGTTCAAAGATTTCCTGCACATCGATGATTTTGACAAGGCCACTATCTTAAAAATCTTAGACAGAGCTGTGGAGGTTAAGTCACTCCTCAAGTCGGGAGAGAGGACATACCTCCCGTTCAATGGAAAGACAATGGCCATGATCTTTGCCAAGCCATCCATGAGAACTCGAGTTTCGTTTGAAACAGGGTTTTCCTTGCTAGGAGGGCATGCTATATATTTAGGACCTAACGATATTCAGATGGGTAAGCGGGAGGAAACCCGTGATGTTGCTCGTGTCTTGTGTCGCTATAATGACATTATTATGGCACGCGTCTTTGCTCATCAGGTATGCCGGTGAGTTTGTATGTTTGAAATTTGTTGAATGTGTTGATATTGTCAAATTAACCATTTGGGGTTTCTCTTTTTTACATAATCAGAACCATAAAGAACTTGTGATCTGTTTTTGAGTTGGAATGAACTTAACTATTATGGCTCGTATAATTTTGTTGTATTGAATTCTTGCAAGTATAGTTGCATTGCATGTTGTCAAAATCAATGAATTTGGTGAAATAAGAATGAATCCCTTACACCTCTTTTTGTATCGGGTTGTAAAATAAGAATGGACCCCTTACATGTTTGTAGAAATTATATTATAAAACGTATTTGGCATTTCTGTTTCTGACCCCTGGTATGTACAGATCTTGCTCTATGTGACATCGATGAATAAAATGTGAACTCCCGTGAAAAATGAAGTAGAAAATTGTTTTGAGCTATTAGTAGCATTCTTGCTATGCTCGTTTTAGGATCTTTTGTTTTTCTCATGTTATTATATTTATTTTTGTGCAGGATATCCTCGATCTCGCCAAATACGCGTCAGTTCCGGTCATTAACGGCTTGACCGATTACAACCATCCTTGCCAAATAATGGCCGATGCCCTCACAATGATTGAGCATGTAGGTCAGGTGGAAGGAACCAAGGTTAGGCCATTTCATACTTACGGTTTAGTATGGTCTACACTCAACCTGCTACATCTAGGATTTAGTATTGGGAAAATGGCAAAAACTTGCGGTATACTATCACACTTTTGCAATATATAGCATGACCTCCTAGCAAGGAAAACCCTGTTCCAAACGAACTTTAGTATACCTTGTTAATGGCAAAAAGGTGTTCTGAACTTTGTTTTTATTTTTGTACAAAATGTGTGTTTGTATAAAAATGACAAAATTGCCCATAAAATTAAGAATAATTTTTTTTTTGTAAAATAATTTTACTAAGAAGTTAAATTACTAAGTTTGATTATACAAATTTTAATTGAAAGATATTTTCAAAAATGGCCTTGCAAATTTGAGTTGAAAGATATTTGGTGATAGTATTCAGCAGGTTTCTGCCATTTTCCCTTCAGTATGTGGTAGTACACTTCTTTGACATGATTCAATGGCGATGCAAATTTCAGGTTGTCTATGTTGGAGATGGAAACAACATCGTGCACTCCTGGTTGTTGTTGGCAGCTGTTCTTCCTTTTCACTTCGTTTGTGCCTGCCCTAAGGGTTTTGAACCCGACAAGGAAACAGTTGAGAAGGCAAGACGGGCTGGAATTAGTAAGATTGAAATAACAAATGATCCGAAGGAAGCTGTCAAAGGAGCTGATGTCGTGTACTCCGATGTGTGGGCTAGCATGGGGCAGAAGGAAGAGGCTGCGTATCGCCGCCAAGTTTTTAAAGGGTTTCAGGTATATATTACCCCAAATATTTCTTATGATCTCATTCTTGGCCAACCATAAATTTTACTGTATATGTTAACCAATGTTCTAGAATTCTGGGTCGAGGAGAACATGGTGAGCCAAAAAATTAGGATACTTTTAATAAATATTATATATGTATAAATAAAGCACAAATTGTAGAACAATTCCAAAGCATATATAAAAAAACAAAAATAAAAATTGATCAACTTTGATCTGGTTTGACTGAGTTAACTGAGGGATATCGAGAATGAGATCTAAAACTCGAACAGCTCGGTGAATAATTTGGTGAACTTGAGCCATCAAGTATGAGTTCTGAAACTCGAACAACTCGGTCTCACCGAGTTTTCGGGAAGAACTCGGGGAGTATCGGAAAGTTTTAGAACACCGTCTATACAAAAATGGGCCTTTCTGGCACCTCCATTTTCTGTTATTTCTTTCTTGGTAATTCAGCCAACACCATATCATTGTTTTTTTGAATGGCTTGGTGCCTTGGTTTGTTCTTTCTTGCAAGTTACTTCAACCTGGTATAAATTGAACTAGTTCAGGATAAAAGAGACTAACATGATTTTATCCTCCCGAATATATTATGTATATATTATGTCTCTCTCGAGTAAGAACTATTATCTTACCTTAAATAAACTATTTACTATCATTCACTATATTTAATCGGGGGGATCTCTGGATGCACTTTGGCCTTTAAATTTTCTCTCGTTCTGGTGGCTGCATAGTGGCAAGAAACTTTTAGGACGATGCTATTGCACACTTTACTTTGTTTCAATGCTTAGATAACACCTTGTTATATGTAACACTCACATTCACAATTTATTACAGGTCGATGAGGAACTTATGAAGCTGGCGGGCCCAAAAGCCTATTTCATGCACTGTTTGCCAGCAGAAAGAGGAGTGGAGGTGACTGACGGTGTCATCGAAGCTCCAAACTCCATCGTCTTCCAACAGGCCGAGAATAGAATGCATGCGCAGAACGCCATTATGCTTCATTCACTCGGCCTGTGATCGGCGTTTTTAAATGTTTTGATTTCAGAACTTAATTTGGAATTAGCCACAATGGTAGATTATGTCAAAATAATGGATCCTAATTACTTCAGTTCTGATGAATACATTGGTTTCTGCAAGTTGGATGGTCTTGCAATGACAATGAATGTGCCTGTGACATATCAGGTGAAAATAGATGGTACAATTAGAAGATATGTACTTGGCATTTTTGGGGGAGCAATTTTGATGCTATTGTCTATCTCTATCAGCAGATTGACCTATCGTTCCTCTTTGTTGAATTTTTCCCAAGCCTCCTGCACATCACACCCCAACAAATTATTCAATAACAGGTATGTATGGATTCACATCTATGTAGGGATGGCAAAAATCCCCGAACTTGATGGGGCCTGCATTCTCAGTCCAACGGGTAGGAAATAGGATCACTAAATTTACTCTAGACCAGTATTTTAAAAATCCCCAACCAGTTCAATTAATCCCCAGCTTGTCCTCTATTAATCCTTAAATCCAATTTATTTTCTGATTAATTCTAGATTAGTTCTCAGAAGACTTTCTCTGCCCGACTAGCGCCTAGCATTTTTTTAAAACATTACCCTAAACCGATGACAGAAAGGGATAAAATATTTTGAACCCAATGGGGTTTTGATATCCCTGATTCAACAGGATCGCTAAAGCCGTCTTGAACTCACTTCATTGTCATCCTTACATCAAAACAGACAAAATCACAAAAGTATGAAGGTCAATGAGGCGGGTTTTCCTTCCGAACCCGCCTCAAATTCCATTGACTTTGATAAAGTAAAGAAAAAAATCTGCTCTCCGGAATCCAACTCGAAAAGTATATTAATAATTTATTTTAAAAAAAATTAGGTACGGGGCCAACCCGACCCTAAATGAGAACCCTAAACCTTCTACAACCAGACCTGATTTCCAAAATTCTCCCGACTTGACCAGGTCGGGTACATCATGTCCCTGTCGAATTATTGGCTTTTTGACATCCCTAGGAAAAAGGGATGGCACACATTTTTTAAGGTTAAGTTTTATATTGGTATGGAACACAGACCAAAAGTTCCTATCCACATCTCATGTATAATAGGTTTAATGCAGCAGCTAGTGATTCCTATCCACATCACGCGCGAACATGGTTTTGCTTTTGCGGCATTGTAAATAAATAGAAAACTATGAACAACCCCCTCATTAGTAGGAACTAGGAAATGAGTATTCAAAATACCTTGAGAATATCAAAAACTTTTTCACACAGGTACTTCTGCTGAATGTTTGCACCCCGCTGCTGCAATTTGTCGGGATGGACAATAAGAGTGGCTCTCCGGTATGTTTTCTTTACCGCGGCAGTAGCTACGATATCTGTAAGAGGCACTGGTTGCCATCCACTATCAGCTCCTAAGATCTGTAGGAAACAGAAGTAGAGAATATTTCAAGTATGCTCTTGTTAGAGGTCCATAGTAGATTTAGGAAATTGGAACATCGTTTTATATGCAGATTTAAATTTTAAGCTTTGTAAAAGAGAAATTACATAAGTTTGTCAGTTTCTGATGTTGTTTTTTAAGGAGTTACTATATTTTTTTTAAACATGAGTCTTTATTATGTAGTTTCTCAAGTGTGTTACTATGTTTACTTGAAAACGTAGAATTTTCCATCTACGACATGTTCGAGTAAATGCAATCTAAATTATATGTTGTCTTAAAAGCTAACATGTAGAAGCAGTGTGCAAAGCTAAAAGATGCTAGTTTAAGTGGAAGCCAAAGTAAATGCTAGCACATACATAATGCAGCGTAGAGAGAAGTGCGCGCAAGTTCTTCTCTTTGCCGCTAGACCACCTCTTGATATCAGCATTCAAAGCCTCCGCCAATCTCTGCCGTTAAGATTAGATCCAAGAACATGAGACCAATATTCATGACTTAGCTTTGGTTGCCAAAATATGATGGGCTAATTTGAAGATATACTTACATTCCTTTCAGCTTGCTCTTTCTGAGCAAGAAGGTCACGCATATTCTTTTCTGCAAGAGCTTTGGCCTGAAAGAGACCACTGAAAATCAATATGCAAATTCTTATAGTCAAATTTTTATTTCCAGATCTGATAAAAGATGAGAATCATACCGCACGTTCTGATGTCCTTTGCTGTCTCTCCAATTCAGCTTTGGTCCTCTGAGCCAATTCACTGTTAGAACTATTAGTAGGACACGAGGCTCTACTTTGTGTATCCTGCAGAATAACCATTTTTAAGTTGCCAGGCCACTGATCGAGATACTTAATATGTCAGGAAGTCGAATACATAACAATGGATATACACTTACTGAAGATGAAAATTTCTTGGCTTGGTTTCGGGCATCAGAAGCAGCCTTTCCAGACTTCACTTTTGCCAAAGCACGCTCCCGGGCCTCAGCAGTTGCTCGCTCTACTGCAGCACGCTCAGCTTTAAGCTTGGCCTCTTTGTCAGCTGATGACTGATAATTAGCCTCTGCAGAAGCCTTCCCCTGCCTTTCCCGGGCCTCTATCACTTGTTTTCGTCTAGCTTCTGCAGCTAACTTCTCCATAGAAGCTCTTTCACGGGCTTCAGCAAAAGCCCTTTCACGGGCTTCACGGATTGCTCTTTCAACAACCATTCGTTCCTTTTCTCTCTCCTTTTCCCTCTCTTTTGCTTCATCCAGTTTCTTAACGTGTTCCTTTTCCCTCTCTTTTGCTTCCTCTATCTTTTTAAAGTGTTCTTTATCCAGGCCCGCCTCCTTTTGCCCAGTATATTCCGTCTCCCTCTCTTCTGTTATTGAAGTTTCACAATCATTCTCCTTGATTTTTTGTGAACTTTGGCTTGTTTCAGACTCCTTAGCTGTTTCCCCGACTCTCTCTATCCTGTCAGACGTGCTAGGTTGCTGAGCTGCTTCTGCTTCTGTACTACAAGCCCATCTTTCTTCCTCGTAAGTTGCTTTCAAGTTGTATCTGTTTTCCTCGTTACCTAAATCGGCTCCATTTGCATTGAGCGGGCAGGTATCATTTGCCTCTTTCATCATTTCATCAAGCTCAAGGCCACCATCAGTAGTCACATTATTTGTATCAAATATTTCGTAATAATCAAGGTCATTTGCTAGTTCAACTGATGATTCTGATCCTTTCTCACTATATCTGGCTTCGAAGGAAGATGTAGCCCCTGAAGTTGCCTCTGAAGTTGCTTCATCATCTTTATCACTTTCTCTCTGCATACAGGTTTCCTTTGTTTCACTCAGGTGTTCATGTTCATCATGCCTGCAAGTGTCATCAGTCGCCTCGAGATTATTCCCGTGATACTTAAATGCTTCGTTCCATATTTCTGCAGTGTCTGTCCATTCACAAGTCTCTTCTTCTCTCGTCTTATCTTCACCAAGCTCCTTCTCATTCTCTTCACCTTCAAGCTGCTCAATTTCTTCTGACCTGCTGTCCTCAAAATATTCTTCACTTTCTTCCCCCTCATCAACGGTATTAGTTGCCTTGCCAATTATTTCCTGATCGTGGATTCCGACCCCACTCTTCTCCGTGTTTCCTTCACCGTCTGCATCATTTTGCTGCTTCTCATTTTCTTCCCACTTGCAAGGTTCCTCTGGTTCCATCTCATTTTCTTCCCTTCCACACGATTCATCAAGTATCTTTCCGTTTACTTCTTTCCTACAAGTATCTTCTAATATTCCCACTTCTGTCACCGTTTCATGAATGTTTTCGAATGCATTGGTGCATTCTTCTTGTTCTTCAGCCTCTACTGTTGTCTTGCCATGTTCTATTCCCTCGTGAGTTTCTTCTAGTCTCGTATTCTTGTTCTCCTTCAAATCTTGGGCATCCACATTCTGCAGAATTCCCATTGATTCTGGTGCCTCTTTTCGTTTCTCATCACATTCGTCTTGTTCAGGGGGGGCACGAACTAGCTTCCCGGGTTCTTCATGCTCCTGCATAACTTCTAATTTCTTCTCCCCTTCATACGTGTATAGTTTTTTCACACCATCCTCCCATTCATGAACCTCCTGAACTACTTCATACTTCATACTGTCATCTATAGGTTTCTCGGGTCTGCTCTTAGCCATTCCTATATCTCCCAGTTCAAATCCATTTGTTGATGAGATATTATTAATTACATGATCTGTCTCCGACGATGTTGCACTATGCTTACCAGTTCTAACAAGTTCACAAAACGGTTCTGTTTCCCGTTCCTTCATTTCTCCCGGCATATGATCTGCATGAGCTATATTGATTTCCTTCTTCTGCTTTCCTTCTACAGCTTCTTTAGTGGTAAGAAGTTCCTTTGTGTCCCCAGAACCTGGAGTTACTTCGCCTACCTTCATAGCATCTTTCTTCTTGATCCAATCAGACAACTTTATTGGATTATTTACTTCTCGAACCTTTTCCTCTTCTAATATGTTTGCTTTGGCAGCAACTTTCTCACCCCTTTTCTTCTGAGCTCTCAATCCATCTTTAAAGATCAGTTTTTCACCACTTTGAAGACCTTCCTTCTTCCTTTCCATTAGCTCTTTCGCAAGTCTCATCCTTGCTTGAGCCTTCTCTATTGCTAATTTTACAGCAGCTGCAGATGCCGCGGCAACTGAATTCTCGTCCACTTCCTCTCCAAAGTAAGGTGGTGAAGAAGCACCTGCATCAGCAGCATCAGATGTAGAACTCTCGAAGTCTGAAGCTACTGATCCCTTGGATTCTCGCTCACTGTTGCCTGCTTTTGACGACAAGTTTGAAAGTGGTTGCACTTGAGGAGGGTATGTACCGAGGCCGAAATCATTTTCATCAAATATTATACCATTTGAAAAGGATTCATTCTGCATAGATCTTCTCTGGACTCCGACACTACCTTGGGAAGTTTGTTTAACGAAACCACCAGGTGGAAGATCAGACATGGATTTCTGAGACCATTTCCTGTCAATGGATTTCTGAGACCATTTCCCGTCATTTGTCTCATCAACACAATCCATAATATCACTTCTTACCGAAGATACTGGACTATCATCTTCAAATTTTCTTGAAGAAATGTTTTCATTAATTAAACGAGTGTAACCCGGAACAGCATGAAGCTGAGCTATATGTGTTGTCCCTGGCATCCCATTTTCGGTTGCTGTGTTGGTTTTCTGGTACAACATGTTGACCTGTTTCGTCTCGCCAACTGATTGGCAAGGTGTTTCATCTGCCGATGCTTGATTAGAAGAATTTGACACTTCGGAAGGGGATCTGGTATATGTCGGAGTCCTATGCAAGGGAAAAAAAACAAAAAAGAACAACCTTATTGTCAATTATCTCTAAGTACAAATTGAATCTACTCTCAGATACAGGCAAAACAAACAAAATAATAGCTTGCAACATATCTAATCATATTAGCTTCCCTCCAAAAATTTCTTTGAATTTTGGTTCATGTAAAAACACGTAAGGAACAAAAGACTATTTTGAGCGAGGAATAACACCTAAAAATGATATATATACGAAAATTATAGGGAAATCAGTTCACAGAGTTTGCCACTGAACTTCCTCAGCAATACACTGTCAACTTAGCATCAGTGAGAAAACCTGTAAAGAAAACAAACCTTCCTCTTCGCAATCCATGTTGCGAAACAGTTGAGGTAGGAAGAGTTCAAAACATAATTTATGAGATAGAAAAAGCAATTAAACCGACATTTTTTCTCCAAAACTGTTGCACAGCCAATTCGGGTTACCTCTTCAACACCAATAATATGACACTGAGATTTTGGGAAACCTTCCAAAGTTCCTATTAACCAAATTCACTGCAGAAATTCTGTACTCTAACTTTTGTAAATCATAATCATGTACTCTAAACTAAAGTTCCATACGGCCTCAAACCTTCTTTTTTTTGAATAAACCTCAAACTTAAATTCTTTTTTTCATAAAACTCGCAACATCTACAAAATCAGCTCACTCTGTTAATACTGGTTTCTGTCATTTTCCCTTTCCTATAACTCAACAATCAAACAGAGGATCGAATCCAACCCTCAGCTAACCAGCTCCACAGTTCCCAGATTTTCAATCCAAAAGGGTACCAAGAGAGAAACTAAACAAAAACACACTCCATGAGAACTGAGAACTAACTTCTCCTTCACTTAAAAATTCCTCCACTGCCATTAATAGCTCCATAAGGTTCAATATTTTATAGCTCTTACCACTTAGCACTTGACGCATAGATTCTTTATCTTCATCATCAACAAAATCTCTATAACCCATATTCTTTGCTCTACTAGCTTCACAATCTCACTTTCTCTTTTACTCACTCAAATAAATTCAACTCTCCAAACCAAAATTAATCCACCAAATAGTACACTACCTCTCAAGATCCACAAATCAACACTCAAACAGAGGATCAAATCCAACCCTCAGCTAACCAAGTCCACAGTTCCCAGAATTTCAATCCAAAAAAAGTATCAAGAAAGAAACTAAACACAAACACTCCATGAGAAACTGAGAACTAACTTCTCCTTCACTTAAAAGTTCTTATTCTGCCATTGATAGCTCCACAAGGTTCAATATTATATAGCTCTTAGCACTTGACACATAAATTCTCTATCTTCTTCATCAACAAAATCTCTATAATCCATATTGTTTGCTCTACTAGCTTCAATCTCACTTCCTCTTCTACTCACTCACTCAAAACAGTACACTACCTCTCAAAATTAGGGATGGCAATATTCTGTCAGATAAGCAAATATATAATCATATTCCCCGTCCCTGATGGGGATCCCCGAATCCGAACGAAAAACGGGGCGGGGATGGGGTGAGGTATCCCCGCTCCGCCCCGATATATTTAAAAATATATGTTTTTTTATTAGAAAAATATTTTTTAATGCAAATTTTATCAAAAAATAAATATTTTTCAACATTGTTTTGGGTTGCAAATGGAAAACGGGGAATTCCCGAACCCGACGGGGAATCCTCGTCCCCGTTAGAAACGGGGAATCCCCAATCCGTTTCTAACGGGGACGGAGATTGCCATATCCGCCCCAAACCCGCCCCGTTGCCATCCCTACTCAAAATTCAAAAATCAACACTCAAACAAAGGACTGAGTCCAACCCTCAGCTAACCAACTCCACGGTTCCCAGATTTTCAATCCAAGATGGCACCAAAAGAAACTAAACACAAACACACTCCATGAGAACTCAGAACTAACTTCTCCTTCACTTACAAGTTCCTCCGCTGCCATTGATAGCTCTACAAGCTTCAATATTATGTAACTCTAAGCACTTAACACATGAATTCTCTATCTTCTTCATCAATAAAATCTCTATAATCCATATTGTTTACTCTACTAGCTTCAGTCTCACTTCCTCTTCTATTCACTCACTAAAAATAATCAACTCTTTAAACCAAAATCAATCCACCAAACAGTACACTACCTCTCAAAATTCACAAATCAACACTCAAACAGAGGATCAAATGCAACCCTCAGCTAACCAACTCCACAGTTCCCAGATTTACAATCCAAAAAGGTGTCAATAATAAAGAAACTAAACACAAACACACTCCATGAGAACTGAGAACTAACTTCTCCTTCACTTAAAAATTCCTCCACCGCCATTCATAGCTCTACAAGCTTCAATATTGCATAACTCTCAGCACTTAACACATAAACTCGCAATCTTCATCATCAACAAAACCTCTTCAATCCATATTGTTTATTCTACCAGCTTCAATCTCACTCACTCAAAAAAACTCAACTCTCCACAACATTATCAATCCACCAAACAGTCCTCTACCTCCCAAATTTCACAAATCAACAAAAAAATAACTCATCATCCTCATCGAAACACGCACAGGACACACACACAACAAACACAACAATCGCAGAACGAGCCAAGAACACAAAGTCCAAGGAATTGACCGTACCGAGCCTCCTCAGGCGACGAACAGCCCCTCCCGAGCTTCCCGATCAGCTCCTCCAGCGACACAGCATAGTCCAGATCCCCAAAACCGCCGAAAATATCAGCGTAATCGACCTCCGAGCCCCGCACGTCCACCGAGACCTTCCCCTCCCGGAGCTCCGGAACGTCGAGGACCGGAATCGAAGAACCGCCGCCTCCTCCGCCGCAGAATATCTCTCTGTAGTCCTCCACGGCGGTGCCGACCCTCGCGGGAGCGGCGAAAACGCCGTCGTGCGCGGACTTTCCGGCGAAGAGCTCTCGCGAGGCGGTGGCGGCGGAGGCTCGGTGCTCCATTGGCAGGTTCTCGATTTCGCTAGGGTTCACGCGCTTGCTCTCTCTCTCTCTCTCTGGTTCGTCGTCTCGGTCTTGCTCTGTAGTTTGTTTCTCTGCAGAGGAAATTTTTTTGCAGTCAGGCTCAGAGACACGAGGGAGGAGAATAAGAGAAAAATGGGAAGGACGAGAAGGACGAGAAGGTCGCGATACGTTGACGAGAAATTGAGGTGGTGTGAAGGGCATTTTGGACACGTAACCGATCTCAAACCGGGAATGACAAAACCAGAACCGTGGTTAGCAGTTCGTATTGGTTCTGAATTTGAGAAGAATCATTCGATTTTGGTTCGGTTTTGATACTCAAAACTTAAAATCATCGCATTAACCAGTAAAAATCAGACCAGATCAGTATGTTATTAATCTTTTGTTGTTATTTTGTTTGTAAAATTTATATTTCGATTGAGTTATGATAGTTAAACTTTAACATCTAGTTTTCGTTAGTATTTTCTTTGATTGCAAACGTAATGCGTTTGACAATAAATCAGGTTCAAATTCGTCTAATTCAGTCTATGAGTCGAGCATAAATTTAAAGTTGAAGACAAACAAATTCCAGTCAGATAGAATCAACAACCAAATCGGAGAAATGCAGTCAGGACCCGAATATTTTCTCACTGTGTATGGTTCTAATAATTGGGGAACTAGAGGGGGCAGTCCGATTTTTGTCGGTCCAGTTCGATTTTGGAAGCGTGCCCGCCCCTAGATAAATATATGTAAGTTTACGTGATTCTCAATTAACTACTCTTTTTTAGATGTATACAAACGTTTGTTTTATTATACATAAGGTAATTATCGTTAATTTTAACATAAATTTTATGTAAAATGTGATGTCTATTAAACTTTTAAGTACATTTTTGGTATATTATATTAAAAGTTTTGTTCGAATTAACCAAAATTATCTTATTTGTAATAAAATGGAAGTTCAAATTTATCAAATCAGAATAACTGGTCCGGTCCGGTCCGAGTGCTACAATCTAGTTGACGAGTGAAATGATCGCCAAGTGACCGGTCGAGCCGGTGCAAGTTCTCGTACACAAGAAAGAGCTATATGCTCCAGAGCTTAGCTGTCGCCAATCGTTAGAGCTGACGTGACGTCTTGTAGGGGCAGTTTGGACATTTACAGACAACACCAAAGGGTATTTTAGTCATTTCCTCACACTTGCTGGTGGCGGTGCTGTGTCGCACGTAGTATCGGGTTTTGTATAAAGACAACTTTAAAAATATTTTTTTAATTGGAAATATTGTATTTTAGTGTTTTCAATATATAATATTTGTATTTTATTTTATTTATAGTTTATAGTAATTGGGTGTGGCTCTGTACGATGATTGGTCGGGAATATGGGCAAAATTTAACCTTGTACGAAGTATTTGTCAAGGAATCATTTTTAAAAGTAGCTTACTTTGTCATTATTTACAAAATATTTTAAGTCCTTACTTGTGGAGATAAATTTGAGTTTAAATATGGTATTAAGGACTATTTATTTTGCATTTATAACATGTAGTTTGTTTTAGCTAAAAACATGTGGTCACTGATAATTATTAATAAAAAATTTTATTGTCTAAGAATGGTGGTAGGTTGTGTTGATGTATAGATTTTCATTCACCTAACACAATTTATATTCATAATATTCAAATTCAAGAAAGTGTTGATAAGATAGTAAGATAAATTTTACAATACTGCTCAACTTTTACATTGTTACACTTAAGGTGACAATTATAAGGATATAACAAAAATGAATGTAAGAATACAAAATGCACGCATTTCATATTTTCGAAAAGATTTTCACTTTTAATGTTTGGAGAGTGAGAAAAATATTTACAGCCGATGTCGCTTGTAGTCTAACTCGTTGATAATAGGTCCACTTTTTGTCCCGCTTTTTTTTCGAGAAAATACAATCAGGGTATAGAGTCGATTCTCACGTACCTCATCACAATATGCTCGGTGATCCCGATTTAGGTCATGGACTCCGATTCGATTGCGTCGGTGAAGCTGCGGTCCAACGAAACCTTGTGAAGAAGCGAAAGCTCGTCTTCGTAGGCCGAGACGACACAATGAGCATAAGATTTTATTTTTATTTTACTGGAAAATGGTGACATGAAATATGAGGAAATAGGAGTGACACCCATTTGAAAATTAGATATTTTTAAAGAGCAATTTTGACATTTCAAATCAACTTCATGTTAAATCTAAGTGACCCTTAAGTATGACAAAAAAATAAGTTAAAGTTTTTAATTTTTTTTAATTAGGTAGAGTTATAATATTTTACTTTTAGTCTACAGTAAATGAGTGTAGCTCTATAAGATGATTGGTCGTGAATATGGACAAGTTTTAACCTTGTACAAAGTATTTGTCATGGAATCATTTTCAAAAGTAGCTTATTTTGTCATTATTTACAAATATTTTGAGTCCTCACTTATTGAGATAAATTAAGTTTAAATATAGTATTAAAGACTATTTATTTTGACATATGCATTTATATATGCAGTTCTTTTTAGCTAAAAATATGTGGTCACGGAAAAATTATTAAGTTAATGTCTAAGAAATTGTGGTAGGTTGTGTTGTTGTACACATTTTCACTCACCTAACAAAATCTACATTCATAAATCATTAGTATTTCAATTTAAGAAAGTGTTGATGAGTTAGCGGTGTCGTAAAAAACGTTAGACGCTAGTCGGTTGAAGAGAGCTTTTTATTGATTATCCAAAAAAGTCAAGAATTTTTACAACATTGTGAGTTAACAAGACAGATTTTACAATAGTTGTCCCGTATAACCTACCCATGTCATATAACCTAACCATGCATCAATTTATAGAAGTGTTCGATTGAGTGGAATCGAAACAACGACATAATGTGACAACCGATTGTCACACATTGATGCAAGTCCTCTGGAGCAACATGGAGATGTATCCGCCTTTTCCTTTTCGGGGGAGTAATTATAGAATACAAAGGCAAGATTTAATAACTACAGTGTATTTTTTTTAATGTTTTGTCAAATGGTTGGAACATGGTATAAGGATAACTGATAATTGCAGAAGACGTTGATTTATGAGTGTCTGGAAGAAGACGAACAAACTTGCAACTACAATAGATATTGTGTTGTGGTAGGATGGACCGCTGAATTGAAAGCAATTAGCTAGATAGTAGTGGTGGTCAATGTTCGGATACCTCCCCAAAGTTAACACAGTAATCCTCCTGCAACGCATCCATTCGCACAACAGAAACTAGAACTCGAGAAAAAACCTCAAAAATGTAGTAACGAAGAACGCGTCAAGAAATGTCACAAGAACATCATACGAGCCATGAACAATTCTGTAGAGATAATAATTTCCGATGATGTCAGATGACAATAGGCTCTGGTATTTACAAAATACCAAATGACACAAAGTTACAAATGCAAAGAGAAAAAAGGGGAAACATTTGTAACGATTCTCATTAAATCATAGACTCAAATGACTGTAACATCTGCAACGGTTGTCATATGCAGGTCCCGATCGCGACGCATGTAGATTTGGTCTAAACCTTAAGTTATCCTTAAAAAGTCCACACAAAAAATGAAAAGAGGGAAAACAGCACAAACCCCAAAAAAAAAAACAAATCACAATGCATGTAAGATATTAAATCCCAACATATGGTTCACAGTAGAACCAACAATGTTGTAAAAATTCCCGACTCATCTGATCAATTCCCTATACTTCCCGATTAATCATTAAACCCAATTTATTTTCTGATTAACCCCAAATTAACCTCTAGAAAACTCTCTCGGACTAACTAACAATACCATAAACCTTCATTTAGCAACAATGATGTAATTTCATACTAATTGTGTTAGAGTCCCACATCAGAAAAATGTGAATTTATTCGTCATCTCATGTAACAATCTGGGTCTCCGCCTATCAACTTGAACTTTTAGTTGGGTTGAACTTCTGATATGGTATCAGAACTTGATTCTATCTTGGACGTGCTCTCCATATGCCATCGGGCCTAAAAGCCCATGGATCATGCGTCTGCTCTATATCTACTCCGCTCGTCTGTTTTCACGTGCGCATTTCGAACCGGCTTGCACGTGAGTGGGGGTGTTAGAGTCCTACATCAAAAAGATGCGAATCTATTCACCAACTTATATAATAATTTGGGTCTCCACCTGTTAGCTTGACATTTTAAATGGGTTGGGCTTCTGATAGACTGTTTGTGTGAAGTGAAATATCGTTGCATTCAAATGATGAGCAATAATGCATCATTCCAAGAAAGGGAAGTTTTTGTAATTTTGAAGCCCTG
Organism: Geranium brycei; assembly: GCA_036897365.1. Lineage (NCBI taxonomy): Eukaryota > Viridiplantae > Streptophyta > Magnoliopsida > Geraniales > Geraniaceae > Geranium > Geranium brycei. The sequence goes on from JAYMTP010001584.1 coordinate 17,488, forward strand.
AAAGGAAAGTTGGTTAACATAAAAAAGATGTAGACAGGTGAGTTGGGACGGGACAAGATCAGTGAGTCATTCCGAAATTCAGACAGAACAACACTGAATATGGGACCAAACAACTTATGATTAGCCACCCACTTGAAGCTTGTGGTCCTAATCATTTATTACACAATCATGAATCTTCCTAAGACTTGTCCCTCGACCATCAACAAATTTGATTGACACACGAAATCAATCATGTTTTGCACAACACACCTAACCTTTTTTTTCTCTCCTAAAATTCAAACTTTTGTACCCATTTAAAATAAGTTGACGGCTTCGTCTCTGATCAATATGTACAACGACGAACTCAGCGGTGAGAAGATAAATTTGTTTGATTCAGTATATCTAACTGCAATTATCTTGTGTAAATCAAATGAATAATTATGAAAATTTGTGTCAATGATAAACATTTGTTACCAACTATCCCTTGCTTCAACGATATTTTGTCAACTCACCTTTAACACCGTAAGAAAATGTTAGCTGGGTGAGTTGAACAAAATATTCATGTGAAAAATATGTACGGTTGAGTTTAATGGTGTATGCTTATTATTTTTTGTCGTGTAATTTACACATTTTTCTTACTTATCAAAAATTTTCTTATCCGTTACTAAATAGAATAGCTATGTTATCTAAGTCTTGAATTGAAAAAAAATAGAAAATATTTAGAAATAAAGAAGTTATTAAAAATGCCAGAAATACTAAGTCTACCAAAATACTAAAATGAAAACCTGAAATTCTTAGGAGTGTCTCTTTAAAGACGTTTATGATTATTTTTAAAATGAAAGATAAATAAGTTTTTGATGGTATAATATACCAATCTAAAAAGTATATTTTAATACTGCTCAAATGAGTAATATATAAAATAATTATAGAGCCAAGTTTTTAACGAGCATCTCGAACTTCGTTAAATATTTGGTTCGGACTCGTTTTAATCAAGTTCGAGGCGAACTCGAATTCAAAGTTGTGTTTAATTTATAAATGAGCCGAACTCGAACTTGTCTAATTACTTTTAAGTTGAACTCGAGTTTAGTTACATAAACTCGTTCGAACCAAGTCCGAGCCAAATATTTTTTTCACGACACGAGTTGAGCCCTGACAAATCGAGGCACAATTTAGATGCATAAAGACTTGCATGTCACTTGTTACTATCAGTATCTCCTTATTTGTATGGGCTTAATGTATCAATAGTCCATTAAGCCCATCCTAAATAGACCCAAAACCATGGTCCAAAAGGCCCGGATCTCGTAGCCCAAAGCTACAGAGGCAATGATAAAATTACCGCACACGCACAAACCAACCCGTCACAGTCAGTCTCCTTCTCCTCTTTGGGAAAACATAGAAGTCTTGATTCTTAATTGTCATTTTTATAAAAATATACACATTTTGTACAAAAGAGTTATTACGACTCTTGTCAAAGACGTGGCTGATGCTTATTTTCCAGATACACTTACTGTTTCTTCTCCGAGAAAAAAAGTTTACAACACGCGAGCCTTCTATCTTCATGCGATATGCGATCCTTTCGGACCGGCTACTAATCCTATACAAATCGTTTCCTTGTTACCAACAAGATTTGATGGAACCAATGTTCTAAAAATTTCTGATTTTTCCAAATAATCCCCGTTTGATCATCTATAATTCCCAATTAATCTTTCTATCCGATTTATTTTCTGATTAATCTCCGCCCAGTCTCCAAAAGGTCTTCTCCGCCCGACTGGCGCCTAGAGTTTTGTTGAACACTAGGCGGAACTGTGCTAATCTATATTTGGTACTGCATCTACATTCCTTACCTTCAAGCCAAGGGATGTGAAACACAAGCAAATACAACAAGCACTGGAAAAAAACTGTTAAGTACTCTGTGAACTCATTAAATGATACAATTCCACATTTTCCATGTTCCTTCTGATAACATCAGTCACCTATGCAACAGTCAACACAACCCCAAAATGCAACCCCACAGCTGCTCTCATCTCAAGCCAACAGAACTATGACAGATAGAAGAGAAGAGACAATGAGCTTCACCATTATTTAGTGTGCATCACTTGAGAATCTCAGGAACAGGAAGGCCCTTTATCTGCATCTGCTTGTACATCCATTGCCAGTTCTCCGGTGTCACCTCGCCTCCCAGAGAGCGAATGACTGACCCGCCGCTGCACGAGCCCACCTTGCAGCATTCCTCCAGGGACAATCCCTTTACCAGGCCGTACAGAAACCCGCCTGCAAACAGGTCTCCCGCTCCCGTTGCATCGCTCGCGTTCGCGTTCCCTATGGCCGGAACTCTAACGATCTGTCATGGTGTTCAAAATCAAAACCTAATCAGAGAGCAACAACGAAATGCTACCCTTTCCACGTTTACTGTTACATTCTCTATCGCAAAATAGGAAAATGCCTCGATAGAGGAATTCAAAACTAATGCTTGTCCTCCTGTCCTTGTGGAGAAGAGGGTCCTAAATGTCAAAGTTGTTAGGATTGCACATGTGAGTAAGTCCCACATCGTATAAATATAAGGTATAAGGAGAGTTTATGTATGGGAGACGAGACTTAATATGTTAGTCTTTTGATTCAAGAGAGGGCTCTAATGAATAATTGAATATATGAACATTTTTTGTGGTGTGCTCCTTAGTAAAGTCCGGTTCTCCCCAACAAGTTGTATCAGAGCCATGTTTGCATAGATCTCATCGGGCCAGGCACACACTAGTGGATCTCATAGTGGATTGAGCCAGATGGGCTATTAAATGGAAGTTATGGACTCGCCGGAAACATACTCAAACTTTTAAATCATCGTACAAACCTCTTTCCCGTGTTTGGCAATGCATCCTTTAGGCCCCAAAGTCACCACAGCCCATTTACAATACTTGGAAAGAAATTCAAGTGCAGCCTCAGGTTCATAATTCAGTTCACCTCTGCAATCATTGTTATGAGAGTAAAATAACAGAATGACTGAATTGATAATCAAAAGGATAAACTTTTTTGTTTTGACAAGCGGCGTTTGCAAGTAATCGTATAATGAACAACGAATCACCTCAACAACTCTGCTGCTTCGTCCTCATTGGCAAAGCAGAGGTCTATATCCCCAGACTCGAGTAACTCTAGAAGTGGTTTTCTGAAGTTCCGAACCATCTGGACAAGTAAAAACCATAAGACAATGCATAAACGATAATCTTCAACTTTGAAAACTAGGCCTTTGAAACATAGTTGGACAAAAACAAAAATCAAGTTTTCAAAAAGAACAAATCAGTTGAAATATAAACACTATTTCTTGCAATGCAAGTTTTGTTTTTGTAATTACTCCAAACCTAAAGATTTATGTTGTGACCTTTGCGACTCCAGTTATAATGTTAAAAGAGACGAGAAAATGATCATTTGAGCGGTACCTCAAAACTAGCCAAATCCAAGGAGACCGAAAGACCTTCTAGTTTTGCCATCTGAATGGCTGCTTGATTAACTTCCAAATTGAATATTCCATATCTCAGCACCAACCACTGTTTAGAACAGAAAATGAATAATATCAGTAATTGACTACAAACAAACCCTTCAAATGTCCTTATCTACATGACTTGAATCTTCAACCAATGCCGATGGTGAGTTTAGTTATTGAAGTAGTGAAGGATCTATCACCTTGGATCCCTTAAAATCTTCTCTGGTCAATTCACCCGCCTGAGAGACAAGACAATTGATGAGCATCATATTCCTAACTTATCTCAATAAAAAGCATATCAACCATCAAAATATAAAAAAAGGATAATTGCAAAAACTAGCAGTGTAGTATCGACTTTTGCAAGGTGTGTTTATTGCAAAAAATTTAACACGAACTCTCTTTTTTGCACAGTTAAGGAGGACTTTACAAATGATTTAAAGGGACGAAAATACCCTTCAAATTAAAAAAATACATGTAAAAATTAAAAAAAAATTAACATCAAAGAATTACAGGAAAGCTTTCAAAAATATTTTTTATTCCCGGGCAATTGCGTCAGTTTGAAAAAATAGAGGTCACGCGTGACCTGCACGTGACCCCTTTTTCGTCTGTTTTGGCGGAGTTTGACCAACTGTGCAAGAATTTGGGTAGTTCATGGCTTTATTTATTTATTTTTGCAACAAATGATGCAAAAGTGATATACCATACAACCAGTTTATGTGATTATCCCTGAAAAACTAAGAGTGTATGTATGAACAAGCAAAGGAGCTTTGTACCTGAACTTTTACAGCACTCGAGAGACACGGTCTCATTGTCCGGTTGCCCAAAGCATCAACCAAGCACACACACTGCATACAACACAAGTCGATAGCATTTAGCACTTGGAGGTCAATCATCTTCAGTGATAGAAGCTGACCCGCTTCATACTACACCGAATAAAAAGCTCACCTGACCTGTAGGACCCTTCTTCTTCCTCAGCCTAACCAGATTCACTCCATGAGAACTCATGTTACATGAAAATAACTGGCCTTGCTCGTCATCCCCAAAAGCCCCAATTATCCCTGAGCTGACGCCGAATCCAGCACTCAGCCCTCGGACAGTATTTGCCACACTGCCTCCAGCAATTGTTATGTGCCTAGAAGATTCCTTAGGAGATGAAACCATATGGGTCTTCAGTTCACACAATATATGTTCAAGCTCTTCTATTGCAACCTGCACAACATCCACATCCACATCCACACACAGAAACATAATATTAATCTTAAAATTTTCAAATTCACATCGTTACTGATTCACTACCAGCATGATTACAATGAACTCAAGAATGACCAAAAATTAGTGTCTTCAAGAGAAGAAAGGCATTAATTTCAATAGTATTATAACGAGAAAGATTGATGTGGAAACAAACCAGCAATCAAAAGTAAAAACAATAAACAAGAACACCAAGAATTATATGGTTCACCGACAATGTGTCAATTACGCCCACAAGCAGAGGAGAAGAATTTTATCAAAAAATGGTATACTACCACATAGTTTGGCTAGGTTACAAAAACGAAACTTAATCTGACAGAAATCCCAAGATCATGCTCAGATACCAAATCACCAATTCTCGAACATAACATACTACAGGGCCCACACCAGATCACGATAGACCATCCCGATTCATTATCATTAAAGCCTTTGTTTTTATCTGATTCGGGTTCACTAAAGGTTTCGTCATCATCGGATTTTCTTAATTAAAAAACGATTTTGAATTCAACAGATGACCATTCAGTAAAGGCTCCGCTTCCATCCGAATCAAAACCCATTTCATCCGATTCTTTAAAGACCACTGTACTGGCTAATCACATTAATTCCATAATCTATTCAATGCATATCCAACAAATAATAATAACATCAAAAAGAAAGTAAAACATGCAAAGAGAAAATCCACTTAAAGCATGGAATGTAGCAATGAGAGCTCAAAATGTCCAGTCCACAAGCCACAAAAGAACATAGCAATGTCTACATTTTATCTAATCATTGCACAAAATCAAACAAAAAAACCAAAATTGGAAACACACAAACACTCACTCACTCAGACAAAACAAACCCATTTCAATTTCTTCCCAGATACAACACTGTTCGATCTCGAATCGACCCAATTCTCCATAAACCCTCAGACCCACAACCTAAAACCCCAAAATTTAGAGAATCGAAGGTAAAGGCCACCGTGCGTACCTTTGTGACATTTACCCCATGTAGTAATGAGAGCTCAAAATGTCCAATACAGAAGCCACAAGAGAACACAGCAATGTCTACATTTTATCTAATCATTGCACACAAACAAACAAAAAACCCAAAATTGGAAACACACACACACTCACTCACTCAGACAAAACAAACCCATTTCAATTTCTTCCCAGATACAACACCATTCCATCTCGAACC
>JAYMTP010001585.1:0-23361 GCA_036897365.1 Geranium brycei
ACACAACACAAGTATTGACAATTGAAGTGAAGAAAAAAGCATCTCAAAGATAATAAAACACAAGTGTTATAATGTCATCGGTGTAATTTTTTTCTTTCCAGTGAGTCCTTTTACAGGCTATTATTGTCGATCACTTCATGCATAACCCCTTTTTAACGTCAAAGTTATAAACTTCAGAATTGAGGAAAACTCGGCGAGACAAAAAATTAAGACTTCTGTGAACTCGGCAAAACTCATTTTGTATAACTAAATATTAGATATTCATATATGATTTACATGAAAAACATAAATTACAATAATTTAGTCAAATAAGATACTTTCAAACTTTATAAGTAAAAACAAAAGCTCAAATTGAAGAAAGTAAATTATAAAATAAAATTTGACCAACTTTGATCGAGCAAGAGCTCAGTAAAATTGAACTACCGAGAACGAGTTCCAAAACTCGGTCAACTCGATTTTACCAAATTATCGGGGAGAACTTGGGAGTTTCATAACACTTAACGTAACTAAACCCGCCCCAAATCCACCTCGTTGTCATCTCTATCAACATGTGTTGGATTCAAGTGGAGCCTTATACAACAACCAAGTACTTCACACTTGCTCTCAATCATGTCTAAAAATGATCAATAAGTTAAAAAAAATATCAAGGCAGGAAGGAGCTTATGGAGATGGTGCCGGACATGCCAGAGTTTTGTTTTGAGCTCTCCCTCAAGGAACCACCAGCAATTGAATAATACATGAGTTCTGGTTTCAGAACTGAAGCTGAAAAAGAATCAAGAAATGCAAGAAAATAAGGAAAACAACAGGGAAAATATCAGATATCGAGGTCTGCGTGTATAAAAAATAATGAAGTTTTCCAGATTAAGATGTTCTATTCCAGCAAAGATAGAGATAGGTGGATGAAATGATTTTTCATGGTCCAGGAGGCTGAAAACATGGCAAATGGTAGCAGTATCGGCATAAGCAGGTGATTTATGTCATTTCCAGATATAACTAAAATTTTGGTCGTGCAAAACTACCTTATCACCTAAAATAAATGCAAAAATTATAATTCCTAGACTTATGAAGCATCCTCAGTAAGTAACTGTGCTTCTAGCTGATGAAAAAACTGTGCTTTTGTATGAAAAAGGGTTACCTGGCCTTTGGATTCTTGTCTAATGGTCGTCTTCTGTTGTGCAGGCATGGCATTGACGGTTCTTTCCTAGGTGCTGCTTGTTTCTCCAGATCAACTACAGAAAAACCAGAAAAGGCGAAGGACGTACCAATCTAAGGGCAACATAAGCTTTGACACTCCCATATGTAATTTCATGAGGCCCGTTCCATTGCAGAAGTTGGTGAAGTATATATCTTGTTCGCAATTACATAGCATTGTAAAATTCTAATTTCCAGTAAAGAAGATGTTGGAGATCATATACTTTCAAGTAAGTGAATATGAATCAAAACTGACATCAGTGCAAGAACTCTGATTGAAAACCAACACTTAGAAAAATGTTTATTTCGAGGTTCAGAAGGTCAACTTGATGAAAATCAAATAACATATCCATAATGGTAGCTTGTCAACTTAACTGCTTGGGTTTGGAGTAGCTAGCAATGTACCAATATCAGGAGAAACAATCAAACAGCCCTAAAACAATACGGTTGACTCTTCTTGTTCTCTTAGCGCGATTTCTTTTCTCAACTGAATCAAGTTGCAAACTTGAAAATAAGTCACAACATATATATCGGACCGCATTCCTATATCTTCTTCTAGTCATCCTTCTCATCATCGCTATTTTGCAGCACAGCACCTCTTACCCTTGCCCTACACAGAATGTGCCATGTTATATATGTTCATGTGGGAAAAAAATATATAAAGAAATAACAAGCCCACAATATTGGAGTGTTGAATACCTGCGATGTGTGGGTACAACACGATTAGTGCGACTTGCTGGCTTGTCTGCAGTTTAATAAGTGCATTAAGCGTAGTTGAGTAAATGTCCAAAAAACATTTGGAATCAGCAAACAGAGCAAAATCCAAAGATAACTGACGGTTTCGGAGGAAATCTTGAACTATTTATTAGTTACAACAACCCCATATATTTTATTCTCCATTACTATCATGACAACTACCAGAGGCCAACCTTGCCAGGTTTTGACAGTCCTAAAGATGAATCAGAAAACCCATGATCATGAGTTTTTATTTTAGTTACTATTTTGATCTTAACAAGTATTTAGTTTAAAGCATACTGAGTCCAATTTAAGGACTCCACCTTCCATTTCTGTTTTATGGGGCGTAAAAGGACCCAAACATGGTCAATTAGCAAATGATGTCTCGGAAACAATTGCACATCTAATCAAATAAGCAAACAGTTCAGGCAGGGTGACAAAACATTTACCTGGAGAATTTTGCACTTCGGTACCTGAAGGAACAGAGACATCTGGTTGTAGCTTCTGTCTCTTTGAATACACCTCCATTTGGCTCTGGATGCTCTCATTCTTTTCCTGATACAGGAATAAATAATCACTCCCTTGTTCTCATTTTAAGTGCATACTTCCCCTTTTGATAAGAGGATAACGAGTGAAATAAGAATGGTATTCATTAGATGAGTTGGTATTGACCATTTGTATTTTTTACAGTAAGAATAGGTGGAGCAGTTCTTAATAGATGGATCAATGATCAAATTGCAAAAGCTGTGCCAGAAGTCTAAATCAGTAATTATTATTTTTCCTACAAATTCAGAAAATAAGTAGTTACTAATCAAGATAATTACATATGCTTCAACCATGATCCAAATTTACAATTTGATTACAGGTCAACAGAAAAGCCGTTGAAGGTGAAACAATCTTATAGTAAGATGGCGAGCCTTGCCAGTTCACATTGTGCCAAGGCTCACCCTCTAATTGGTTGTATTATATCACAACAAGTTAAAATTTAAAAAAATACAAAAGTGCACACTAATTATTCACATGCAATTGGGCATAAGCATACCTTCTGATCTGACAATGCTTTCTTTAACTGATTTGAACACTGTTTCTCTGCATGCACAATCAACGGAGTAAAAGTTAATTGGAAAACAAACATCTTTACCAATGGAAAATGTCATATGTTGTAATCTCAAAACTTCAAGAGAAAATACATGCAAAGTAGAAGTATAATAGTCAGCAAAAAGGGTGGTGAGAATTAGAAGATGCCAAGTGAAGGGTGTGAGTACAAATAATATACTTTACCCAAAATCCTATAACACAATTTTCATAATTCAAAAAACACTTTGAGGAAAGAGCCACAAGCTTTTCTTGGGAACATACACGCCACAACCAAAAGATACTCTCAGAAATCAAAATTATCGCAAAAATATAATTAATAAAAAAGGATGTAAGCTAAAATAATGTCAAATCCGAAAGTTAACCGCATATAAGATGAGAAGGCAGGAATTTTATGTACAAATATAGGACACAACCTTCTACAAGTAAATTCTGTGTGCTTTTGAAAGTTTCAAAGAGTTGCAGTGATAGAGTTGCATTAGCCTCAGTAGCAGCAGCATCTACAAGCTTAACAAGAGAAATGGAAATTCGAGGCATTCCTTTGGATTTTTGTGCAGCTAGTCTTGCACAAGCTGTGCCTGATACAGAACCATCGACAGACATGCATAAATATACTAGCTTTCAAGTAGTTATGAATTCAGACAGTGGGTTTCATAGCTTTGACATAATATTGCACATCTTCTAAAAAAGTTGTATAAGAATGAACAAGGTAATAATGATGTTGATGTGTACTAGTAGATATAATGTTGAAGATTAGAATGCAAGTAATTATAGAGGTGTTAGCATAATATTTATTGAGAGAATAGTGTATTCATGAGATTTGAAAGGCATAGAGGGAAGGAACACTACCATTTCTTGTATCAAATCAAATCCAGTTATCAGAATTTCATAAGAATATAATCATAAGTTTTATGGAAAATTAAGATGAAAATACTAAATAAACTTTGACCTTTTGCACGACCCTAATCTCTTCCTCAGTAAATTTATTGAAGACTACAGCCTTCCTGGTAAATTCTATGTGAGTGTGACAATCAATAGCTCAATCTATATACTGAAAATAGCAGGTTCTCATTTAGTTATTAAGTAATGAAGATAACCATTTGAAACAATGCAGCACATGCACATGTCTCTCATAAAGAAAAGAGTTGGATAGTGAAAAACAAACTAACGAGAGTTAGCTGAGCATCAATCATGTCCAGACCAATATAAACTTTTAAAGGCCCAGCAAATAAACTGATTGGGATGTAACACTCTAAACAACTTACTATGCACTAAAATAAAGGGGGAATATGAATATCCATTACCAGATGAATTTGAACTACTCTCTACAACAAGCTTAACATCCATGGATTTCATTGAAGCTCTGAAATAATCCACAAAGTCAGACCAAGATCCACCAATTCCAATGATGTCCCTCTGTACAAACAAGTAATAAATAACAAAATATATTACACTAATATTAGCTTATGTGTTTTGGGGGACTGATCTATAAACATTTTTACAAACTTCCCCTGACAAAAGATAGGGGGGAAACAACACTGAGCTAAGGTCTGGAGGCAACAACTATGTTAATGTAGTGATGTGTCAAGTAATTAACTTTAGAGAAGCACACAGCACCCTAAATCATTTATGCAAGTTTTCCTCCATTTTCACGAAGATCACTGACCAGAGATGGAACATGAATAAAGAAGAACCTCAGAAACAACATAGGTTTCTTTTGGTAAATTAATCATTTTTATATTTCTCAAATCATTAGTTTCATACCAGAACAGAAATGAAAAGATATAATAACAATCAGACTTTTCTCAACTCCAAAAGCAACAAAAAAACACGACTATTTTTTTGTCATCGAAAAAATAAGTTCACTTTCAAGAAACAAAACCAATAAAAAAACCTTTCCCCTTTTTTTTTGGAGAAAAACAGTATGTCTTCCCATTTTGTTCCCTTCTACCATTTTTAAGTTCTCAGAACGAAATGGAGATTAATAATATACAAACTGAACCCAAGAAGCTTACCATGTCATCCAGCTGCTGAACCGTTCGTGATGCCTCCCAGGTATTAGAAAGGAAATCGGTGACAATAATTCTGAGGCGTGATGGTTCAGGACTATGAACATACAGCACAAATTTGCGCAATGGATGTGAACATTGAACTGGCCACTCAATTGTTGGTTCTCCAAATATGGGTTGAAAATCCAGAAGCTCCATGGGCACTAGCGCCTTCTTTTCCAGGCACACTATCCAGATGAATTACAGAAACATTCGGTCAACCATAAAAATGAAAAACCTCTTGAGAAAAAATCTGCGAACAAGAATTGGGCATTAACCCTCTGATTGACCACGAGCCTAATTCAAATGTCGAAAGAGCCACCGAACAAAGATAAATAGCAGCAATACTAATAACCAACATCTAAATTTCAGCAGAATTCTGCAATTTCTAGGGTTTAACCTAAACAAAACACAATCTGTTTCGATAGCGAAAATATTTTAAATAAGTAAAGCCAAATGATATCTTCAATATCATAACCTAATTATAGAGCTAAACCAACCAAATTTACATATTTCAGTTCACTTTCCCAACTTCATTAGCCAAAACACCATCATCCCATTAATTTTACCACCATTTTCTCAGGAACCAAACACAGTCGCGTACAGTATCACTAATCTGAAGCAAAAAAAAAATCAATTTACCAGAAAGCAAGTGAGCTCAAAAAGGACCGCCGACTGAGAATAACAGCGCTTTCCCGGAAAATCGATGATGGCGCATCTGATTCAGATACACTGATACTCGGAGAATGCTTGAATCTGATACGAGGTTGCGTCCGAGGAACCAAATCTGTAGTGGTGATCGGCGACTGATTTGCGCGATTTCTAACCTAAAACCCCACAAATTTTGGCGGGAATTTGTTCGTCGTAGCCGAAATTATCAATTTTCCGATCATTTTCGTTCTCTTATATACAAGGTCGTGTGAGCATTTAATCAGAAAGTCAAACTAGCTTCACCTAGTCAGGATTTAGAATTAAAATTCAAATATTTTGATGAGTTATAAGAATAAACTAAAATGAAATTAGATACTTTACGACTAAATACAAAATTTATTGAATTATTATTCTATTGTTATGGCTCCCACTATATCATTACGTGTTCTACAACGACTCTAACAGTAGAAGCTGTATAGGAGTATTATTACATATTCCTGAATGACTGTGATTATAGACTTGGTATATGATATATATAGCCACTCTTGTACAATGTACACGTCAATAATAATACTTTGATATATGATTATGTTCTTCGATCTCTTTTATTGTTTACAACATGTTATCATCACGAATTGTTAAAGAATCATCAAATTCATCCATACGAATTGTCTATGTGAAGGTTTGTCAAAACTCACATTTTTTCATGGTACCTTATTATGATACAATGGATTCTCAAGTAACCCTAACTCATTTACCTTTCTATTCCCATGTGTATGTTTATATGATTGTCAATCTTGAATTAGATATTTCACATTTAGAAAATAAGTATACATGCTTTGAAGTACAAACATTAAGGCATTATGAACCTGAAGTTCTAGAAATATTTTATTAAGAATTATGTCTTTTTTTTGATGATTTCGTTTGGTCGCAAACTCAAATAATTTCTCAACTTGAAGTTCTACTATTGTCAAATAACGAATTATACTATGAACCTGCTGTTCATGTAGACGAGTAGTTTACAAGTTGTTGAAATTTATATCACTCGATTCAAAGAGAGCTAAATTGTACAAAACTCGAGTTTCTGATTCAATGTACGAAAATGAAATTTGTATGACCCGAAGTTCATATAGATCTTACATTTATGAAAACTTGAAGTTTTGTATACAAAGTATACATCATGAATTGGCAATGTGTAGCCATCAAGATTGATGAATATTATTTGAAACCAAAAGTTTTAAACAATTAACCCCTATCTCGATTTTCACATGTCATTATTATTAGTTTTTGTTGTGAGCTCTATCTATGTTTTTATGTCTCTATGTTAGTCATGACTTGCAAGTAGAATATTTTCTCGTATTTTATATCTCTTATAGTCCTTGAATGATAGACATAGTTACTACTTGCTTATGTGGTATATTAGATAACGATATTTATATAAGAATCTCCAAAGGATCAAAATTGCATGAAGCTAATGACTATATAAGGCATTGTATGGACTGAAACAAATTATATATTTGTCAAAGTAGTAAAGTACGTCCATGATATGAATTGAATTTGGACTCTTTAAGAGATCCTTGAGATGATGGAGTATCTGAAAAGTAATTGAAATGAAACATTATTTCGACCAGCAGATCAAGTATATTTTCAATGGAATTCTGATTCATCAGTATTCATATACTAAGAAACTCATTAAATGTTTCATCATGCATAATGTGCATTCCCCTAGTACTCCAATGATTCTCAAGTTTCCGGATCCGAAGAAGGATACATATAATTTTGATAAAGTAGATGAATACAAGTTTGCTCCAGAAATAACATACAAAATGTTGTCAGAGTTAGTATACAGAATTGCATGCATCGACATAGCAAGAAACTGAAGTAAATCTACCAGTTATCAGGGGGAGCAATAATCAGGGGGAGAATCAATGAGAAGACGATCTTATTTTGGAGTTATGTGCATTGCACTATTTTTCCCTTATTTAGGTTTTGTCCCACTGAGTTTTTCCTGAAAAGGTTTTTAATGAGGCAACTATTAAGCACATTCAAACACCACATACAATACGTTCATTTATTAGGTTTTTATCCCATTGAGTTTTTCCTAGTAAAGTTAAATGTAATTGTTTGTGAATGGTGGTGTCCACGGGGGAGTGTTGTAATATGGCCCCACCATTACGTGTCCTGCAACGACTCTAATAATAGAAGCTATATAGGAGTATTATTACATATCCCTGAAGGACTGTGGTTATAGACTTAGTATATGATTAGGTTAGTATATTGACGAGCCTATATATATGTAGCCACTCTTGTATAATGTACACATCAATAATAATACTCAGATATATGATTATGTTTTTCGATCTCTCTTATTGTTTACAACAACTATCAATTAGTTTGGTATACATTTAACAATATGTCAACTTTTTTATCACCAACAAAATTAAGGGTGGGTACGTTAAATCTGAAACTAGTTCTGAACTGAAAATCAAATCGGATTATAATTGAAAAATTAAAATTGTGGTTAATGATTTGGTTTTAATTTTAAATTGGAGGGAACCATTTAATTTCAATTTGGTTTATTTCTCAATCTCATATCCGCTAGTTAACTGATAAAAAATGAACAAGTTCGTATCGCCACGTGTTCACCTCTCGTCCACCCAACTGTATTATTTATCTATTATTGTTATTTAGTTTGGAAACATTATATTTCAATTGTATATTAATTAAATTTTAACATTCAATCTTCATCAATGTTATTTATAATTGCAATTTTAATATTTTTGTCATAAGTTGAGTATAAATTAAAAATTAAAAATCAATTAATTTGAACAAGGTAAAACTAGAAAATGACAGTTAAAATCAGACCATTTTCTGGCGTAGCAGCTTCAGATATAGTTGTAATAATTAGAGGACATAAAAGTTAAGTCTGGTTAAATTCTGATCACCATGTTTTCACCCGATCAAAATAGTAGAAAAATATTTGTTACTATTTTGGCCTTCAAAAATTGAGAAAGACGTAATTAATTGAATTAGTTATCTATATTAATATGACCAGTTTTTAAACATATTTATTCATTTTTTTAAGTCAGTCACTCACTCACAATCACGTTCACGACAATTAAAAATCAACGCGTATTCAATAAGAAAGCCAAATCTTCAACTACAAAACCTCTCTCTGCCAGTCTCTGTCTCCGGAAAGCGAGAGAGAGCCATGAACGTGAACTCATAGCGATAGCTTCTTTTGTACTCGTTCTTCGCTCAGATCTGTTTCAGTTCGTCTGCGAATCTCAGGTACTCTATCAGATCTGCGTTCGCATGTCGCATCATTTGCTTTTCACTCCATATTCCATGTGTTTCACTCGTCGGTGCTGCTGAATCTCAGTTTGTTTGAGCTCTGGTTGAAGAGTCAGATCTAGTTCGAGTTTGATTGATTTTTGTCGTCATTGATTTGTTTTTCAAATGTTTGTAGGTCAGATTTGTTGCTTCTCGGTGTCCAATTCTTAGCTGTTTGTGATTCTGATCTCTTTCTCGATTTGATTTTTTGTTTATTGTATTTCTAGTGGTGAGGAGCTTGTGCTTGAGCTTTTGAAGTTAACAGGTGTTAGAGAGCTTTGTAGTGACCTTGTGAGCTCCTACTGATTGAGTTTGATGATCTGATGGCTATTTCATTCTGTGTCTAGCTTGCCATAGTGGTTGATACGATTTCATATCTTATTTGGCTAATTGGAAAGGAAGTTTCAAGTAGTGCGTAATTGTGTTCATTAGTACTTTAAATTGCATTTGTGACTAATTCTATGCTGGAGTATCTCGATTGAATTGTGTGTTTTATGTGTGTTTGCTGGATATCGTGATTTAGAATGCAGTTGATAAAAGGTTGGATCTTTGGAGGTGTATCTGATTATTTGTTCTTATTACAGGATTTAATTATTGAGGAGGGTAAATACATCAAACGTAATCATGGCGCCAGGGAGATATACAAGAATTGATAATAAGAGACCATCCTCGAGTTACTGCTCGACGGTGACAATTGCTGTCTTTGTGGTTCTCTGCTTGGTTGGGGTGTGGATGATGACCTCGACCACAGTGGTTCCTGTTCAGAATGCTGATGTGGCTGGAGAGAACAAAAATGAGGTGAAGGATCAAGTAACTGGAAGTAATGTGGGGAAGCAGTTTGAAGATAATCAAGGTGATTTATCCGAGGATGCAACAAAAGGTGATAGCAGTGTTAGCTCTACTGAGGGTGAAAGCAACTCTAGCACTGAAGAAAATCAAGAGGAGAAGGTGGAAGAGAATAAGGAAAATACAAATGAAGAAAACAAATCGGAAGATGGATCACAAACGGAGACAGATGAGAAAGGCGGAACAACTGAAGATGGAGACCCCAACAAAGAAGGTGAAGGGGCAAACACTGATGGACAAGAAGAGCAAAAATCTGACACAAATGAGGGAGAGCAGCGACCTGATTCTGATGAGGATGAGAAGAAATCAGATGAAAACGCAGATGCAACAGGAAAAGGACAAAACCCGGACAATCAGACAGAGGAGAAAATTGAACAGAATGAGAAAAGGGAGACAGAAACAAGCCCTGATGAGAAAAAGGAAGATGATCAGTCCAAAACCCAGAATTCAGATGAGGTGTTTCCTTCTGGGGCACAGGCAGAGCTTTTAAATGAAACTAACGCTCAAAATGGAACATGGTCAACTCAGGCAGCTGAATCAAAAAATGAAAAAGAAGTGCAGCAATCTTCTAAGCAGAAAATTGCATATAGTTGGAAAGTCTGCAATGTCACTGCTGGACCTGATTATATCCCATGCCTTGACAACTTGAAAGCAATCAAGAGCCTTACCTCTACAATGCATTATGAGCATAGGGAGAGGCATTGTCCTCAGGAACCCCCAACCTGCCTTGTTTCTCTTCCTGAAGGATATAGACGCTCGGTTGAATGGCCTAAAAGCAGGGACAAGGTATAGAGTAAATTAATTGCATTTTGTCTTTTAAGTTGGTTACTTTTCTCGCTAAATTGTTTAATTTAACTATTTGTGTGCATTTCCACAGATATGGTATAATAATGTCCCACACACCAAACTTGCAGTCATTAAGGGGCATCAAAATTGGGTCAAAGTCTCTGGTGAATACCTTACTTTTCCTGGTGGCGGAACCCAATTTAAGAATGGTGCTCTTCATTACATTGATTTCTTAATGGAGGTGAATACTTCATACACTGTTTCTTGATTTTTTTCATTGAATGATGGTTATCATTATTAGTCATATGTATGTCCCATGCTTGATACGTTCATGTGAATAATTTGTGGAACCTTAAACTCAACTGCAAATGCGAATGTTTTCTCTTGGGTGATTATAAGAGAAATGTTATTGTCATCTAAGGTATTACCTTTTGTATGATGAATTATTGTTGTTTATTGTTGCAGCATTCTGCTTCTAGTTATCTATTTCTCTGTAACATGAATTCCATATTTCATGTTCCATAAGTTAAAGCAACATAAAAGTTTCTGCAAGCATGGAAGAATTATGAATATGTAGTTCTGGTTCTTGTTATAGCCTCGTGAGTTTCAGGTTCCACAATTTATAGATTGTAGCCCCAAATAAACTGAAACTTAAGATTAGAATAAAATTTGTGAATATCTCTCTGCCCTCCCTAGTAGATGTCTTTCTTTTTAGTTTAACTGATACGGTTTGCTAACAAGTTTTGTTACATATTAATTTATGTTCAATTGCAGTCTCTCCCTGAAATTGGCTGGGGAAAACGTACCAGAGTAATATTGGATGTTGGCTGTGGTGTTGCTAGCTTTGGAGGCTTTCTCTTTGATAGAGATGTTCTTGCTATGTCATTCGCTCCAAAAGATGAGCACGAAGCCCAAGTCCAATTTGCACTTGAGAGGGGGATTCCTGCTATATCTGCTGTGATGGGTACAACGAGACTTCCCTATCCAGCCAATGTTTTTGACGTTGTGCACTGTGCACGCTGCAGGGTGCCATGGCACATAGAAGGTAATTCCAGTGACTTAAATGTAGTATGCAAGGCCAGATGAGTTTTAGCTCATGTAAGCTTGAGATTTTAATTTGAAAACATTGATCTTAAATTGAAAAGTTGAACCGGTTTTTGCCCTTTCCAACCACTCACTCACTTGTGTTTACAATTTGTTCTTTCCTTTTTAGCTTGTCTTTCTTATTTCTTAGATGCAGAGTTCATTTTTTATTCAAATGTTTGCTGCTAACTTCAATGTGCAGGCGGTAAACTTTTGCTGGAGCTGAATCGTGTGTTGCGGCCTGGGGGTTTCTTTATATGGTCTGCTACTCCAGTTTATCAGAAGAAAAAAGAGGATGTTGAGATTTGGGAAGGTAGATGGATTCGAGCATGTGATGTGATCTAATTTCTAGAGTGGAATTTTTGTTGTTGTATGGTGTTAACAATTTGTACCTTCTCTTATAACTTATGCAGCCATGAAAGTACTCTTAGAAAAAATGTGCTGGAAACTCGAGACAATCGGTAGGGATGAGGTAGACCAAGTTAGTGCAGCAATATACAGGAAGCCCACCGATAATGAGTGCTATGAAAAAAGGCCTCAGAACGATCCCCCAGTCTGTCCAGACTCTGATGCCCCAGATGCTGCCTGGTATTACCTAAACTGTTTTGTTTCTTGCATTTAGCTGTTAAAGAGTCAGATTGGTCGTAGATAAAATGAGTATTTAATATTTATTTAATTTAACTATCCACCCTGTGGGTGTACACTATCATATAGCAGTATATACAAAACTATCTTTTGATAAATATATGCAATACTTGCCAACATTCTTGCAATGAAAATATCATTCCTTGTCCTAAACCTATACAATATGTTTATCGTACAAGGAATGTGCCTCTGCAAGCATGCATGCACAAAGTGCCGGTGAGTTCAACAGATCGAGGGTCTCAGTGGCCAGAACAGTGGCCAGCAAGGCTAGACAAACCGCCATACTGGCTTCTCAGCTCTCAAGTTGGGGTATACGGCAAAGCAGCACCTGAAGATTTCACATCTGACAATGAGCACTGGAAACGTGTTGTGACCCAATCTTATCTGACCGGCATGGGAATCAAGTGGGCCACTGTGAGGAATGTTATGGACATGAGAGCTATTTATGGAGGGTAAGGAAAAGAAATTTATGTTTTTGCTTGATTATCTTTGTTTTGGCTGCAAAAAATCCTACAGTGTCTGATTCTCTGGGTTTGATCTTAAATTTTTTCGTTTAGCTGAGGATGAGAAGTTTTTATGCAAATTCTTGATTAGTTCCATCTCACATTGCTTTACAGGTTCGCCGCAGCTTTGAAAGACTTAAATGTGTGGGTCATGAACGTGGTTAACATAGATGCTCCAGACACGCTCCCCATTATCTACGAACGAGGTCTATTTGGTATGTACCACGACTGGTGCGAGTCCTCCAGCACATACCCCAGATCATACGACCTTCTACATGCAGACCATCTTTTCTCAAAGCTCAAGAAGAGGTATGTCTCAGTCAGAAAAACTAAAAGGTTTTTTTTCATATAGAATACCATTTTATAAATTCATTTATTTTCGGTATCTCGCAGGTGCAACCTAGTGGCTGCATTTGCAGAAGTTGATCGGATCCTCAGGCCAGAGGGGAAGCTCATTGTGCGGGACAGTGTTGACATTGTGAACGAGCTAGAGGACATGGCCAAATCTATGAAGTGGGACGTTCGCATGACCTACTCTAAGGACAACGAGGGGCTGATATGCGTCCAGAAGTCAATGTGGCGGCCACAAGAGTCGGAGACACTCAAATATGCCCTTGCTTAAGCGTCTATTTCTCTCTCTCCGGCCATTGCCTTCTCCGAGCTGATCACACACACACAAATGAATGAGGTTAGGTATACGTTTTTTTCTCGCTCTGGTCTGCTAATTTGCAGATCAAAGAAAGTGAATTTCTCCAAGTATCATGTTGATTAAATTTTCCCCCAATTGCCCCATTATACCTGTTTTTTATTCCTTTGCAAAACAATTTACTTTATAAGATGTTCGGTGTCGGAAATGTAGCTGTAATTTGCTAGCTCTCAAATGTAAGGTAAACAGAATCTTATTGAATATGTGAAGTCAACGTTGGTTAAATTGTCCACTACAAAATCTTTGTTTTACTTCAAACTTCAATTTGACATGAGGTTTCATGATTCATATTCCAATGGTTTTGACACACTTCTTAGTGGAGAAGTCGGGTTCGAATCTCATTGGGGGAGATGTACTGAGATTTTTGGGTAAAGTAAGAAAAGTATAATCATTGAAAAAAAAGACAGATTTATATTTTTTTAAATACTATTTTTTTTTGAAATATCTTAAATAGTATTAATCACTATTTAAATTATTTTTTAACATTAAAATGCTCAGAGTCAATTGTGTGGACCAAAATAAGAAAATTGTAATGACAGTGTTGTTAGTTTGGGACAAGTTTAGTGATCTTGTTTTTTGGTATGTCAATAGAGTTACTTAAAAATAACCAAACTAATTCGAAAAATAATCAAACCGAAAAGAGTTGAATTAGTTTAGTTCAAATTTGAATTAAATCGAAACTTCATCGGTTTATAAAATGAGAACCAATAAAAATCGAATTGAACCGAAAACCAACCAAGTTGGACATATGACTCATTTTAAGTTATCGATATATTTTAATTTGGCCTAAAAATATTGGGTCAGCAAAAAAATAAGTCAAATAATTAGTCAACACCGGTTCAAAATGTGAGAATTTCATGAAGATCGGTTCAAAGAAAATCGAACAAAAAATCAGTAAATCTAATAATAAGTCAAAACAACCAAAGATGTGAGAACTTCATGAAATTCGGTCAATAAAAATCGAATAATAACCGACATGTTCAAAACCAAATCAAATTTCATCGATGCGGTTTCAGTTTCTATTTTTTTAAAACTGAATCAATTAGTTCAGTTCAAAATCAAACTAAACCGTAAACAGCCCTGTAAGTTTTATGGTTTAGTGATCTCTCTACCCCCATTCCGTGAGTTCAAAGTTTCCCCATTTTTTTTTTGGCAAAGTTAGTTCCAAGTTACCAAATATTACTCCAAAGAGAGACCGAGTCCAATGGAATCAAAACCAACCAAAACCACAACCTCCCCCAATTTACCAGCCTATTTCCAAGCATTTCCCAGCCAATTCATTCCCGTCCATACAAATGCCAATCAACCAAAGGCCAAGAAACCACCATCACAAAACACACAAATCAAATCAAATCAAAACCAAAAACAAGGTCAGAGACACACAGTCACACACACATATAATGGAACAGGACACCCCCAGAAACGGGCCAAGCAGAACAAGCCCAGACACAGACAGCAGCCCATACTCAAAGCCCACAACCACCACCACCAACAAAGAACAAGACAGGTTCCTCCCCATCGCCAACGTCGGACGGATCATGAAAAAGGTGGTCCCCGGCAACGGCAAGATCTCCAAAGACGCCAAGGAGACCGTCCAGGAATGCGTCTCCGAGTTCATCAGCTTCGTCACCGGCGAGGCCTCCGACAAGTGCCAGAGGGAGAAGAGAAAGACCATCAACGGCGACGACATCATCTGGGCCATCACCACCCTCGGATTCGAGGACTACGTCAATCCCCTCAAATCGTACCTCAACAAGTACAGAGAGGTCGAGACAGAGAAGCTCAACGTCCCCAAACACCACCACCAACAACAACAGCAGCGCCTGCAACAATATCATCAAGAACACCATCAAGAACTTCATCAAGAACATGATTTGAATCTACCGTATAAGGGTCATCATGTGTATTCCTCGGCGGGTCTCGTTTCTCATCATCATCATCATAATTATAATCATAATCATCACCAGGGTTTTGTGGGGGAAGACCAGAAGTTTCCATTGCCGTTCACGCCGGCGTCGATCCACAAGCCGTTGAAGCAGGATCAGATTGATTCTGTGGGGCATTGGTGATAGTGATACCAAATTTTGAAAGGCAAAAAAACGAAATGGAGAATAATTTTCTTTTTTGTTCTTTATGTAATGATATACGTGTCCTTGGAATATTATATATTTTTTCAATACAAACATAGGTTTAGAGATGCCTGCACTTTTTTTTGATTCTGAAATGATTGTTAGGTTACATGTTTATGTTTGGACCTTGGTTCATTGCTTTTAGTTGAGTTAATCTCATGATATATATATGAGCATTTAAGATCCTTTAGGAGCTAATTACCCTATGATTGAGAATTGATTTTCTTTTTATTGTTGTAGCTGCCCAAATTGTCATGGTTAAATTGAAGAGATTACTGTTTAGTTATGTCAACGATTTGCAATTTACTCTATTTTATGTATCTTATAAAGCATATTTTATAATGCGAATGTTAATATTTAATTAAATCAATGTTTTAATATTTGCAGTTGAAAATCATTGTATAATGAAATATTAACATCTGTATCTAAGGGTAGTTTGATTTTTTTATTATATTATTTATTAAATAGTAATAAATTACACAACAATAATGTCAGCATGAACATGAAGATTAGAACCAACAACTTCATGCTTATTATAAGACGTCTCTTGTCACTTCACCCATGATAAATTACAAATCTAGCATATGTAAAGTACAATTCCCTATTTTATGATCATTAATTGACAGTAGAGACTAGAGAGACCCAAAACAATTAAAAAGAACAGCCTGAGGCAGAGTCACAGTGACCCAAATTCAAGTGGCAGGGAACAATCCTTCTGGTATCACAGAAATTTAAATAAAGCAGATAATGAGGTGCTGAAAATAGGGGGAAACGCCTTATATGAGCAAAAGCATAGAAATTAATGTCACCACAAATAAAGCAGAGAACACATTGGCCAATGCTTAGCACAAAATGCATTCAACAATTTGCCAGAGCAAACAATTATCTGATACCAGAGAAGGTGTAACATTCAGTGACCATGACACAACAATACAAAAGTTAATAGTTAACAACTCTTTTCAATTTTCATCATCATTTTCATTGTATAATAGTTTGTATGATAAGTACCTCAAGAATCTATGGCAGTCCGGCTGTCGTAGGCCTCTCTAGCTTCAAGCACATCCACACAGTGACGTTGCGAGAGAGCTTCAACTTGTTCTGCAAACGACTTGGTCCCCAAGTAACCTAGGTGATTCACCATTTGGTTCCATCGCTTTCGACAAACATCACCAGGCCTGCCCTCAACGAGATTGTCCCAGTCCACGTCTTCCATGGAACAAGCATCCAAGCTCTGAAGCGCATCCAGTAGACGGTAATCATCAGTATCGGCCCAATTACCTTCAGCTACCATAGATGAGGTTAACTGGCTGTACCATTTTGTGCAGCAGAACGCATGGGTTCTGGTGGCTAGCTTGTCACTGATCGACGTCCAACAAATGTTATCTCGTAGCATGCCATGCTTAGATTTCCATTCCTCAAAGGCTTTCATGCACAAATCCGTGTTCACCAAGTCAAATAAAGTCTGGTACTCGTCTTGAGACCAATGTCCCGACTTCCAGTTGGGCAGTCTTATCCTACGCCATGTATCCTTCACGTGAATCCTATTTTTCCCGAGTGCATCGGCCAGCGTTCTCCAGTCTGATCCATGTTGTTCATGGAACTTTCGAATAAATTCATAATCATCAGACGTCCATTTCCAGTTCCCGTCCCCTTCAAACAATGTGTGAGCTCGACGATATGTACTCAAATAAGGCCTCCAAGGTAAAGCTGCAGCTATGTCTCTCCAAACATTTTTCAGTTTGTGTTCTCTTCTCTGCAGTGCAAAATCTTGTCCACACCTTCTTCACCTAAGCTGTGTGCCTCTATGTAGCCAAATACGGCTTTTTTTACTATCTCATCTTCTTCTGGTGTGAACGGTTTACCTCGCACCATGCCATCTTTGCCAGCATTTTTCAAATAACTTGGACCATCTTTGTTAGCATTCTCCTCACCACACGGACCATCTGATGAAGGAAAAACTTCCACCTGATCAGAAAAGCTTACCCTTTTACGTGTTCCCTTCTCTAAAGAATTCTTGGACATGTTGGTTTTTGGCACCTCCTCAACTTTTCCATCGGAAACTTTTTTAACTGACTTGGCCTTTTTCTTTCTGCCTTTGTTGCTATCTTCAGTTCCACAACTTGCATCAACAGGTTTGTGACTGTCAGCTTCACTTTCCTGCAATCGATCACCAAAATTGCCACTGACCTTCTTCGTTTTCTTTTTGTTCTTCTCCTCAGTATCACTGGTTTGCAGGTCAATAGTCTGCATCATGCTGTTCTGTTCGTCATTTGGAGCTTCGCTAACTTCACTAGCTTCAATATCACTTTTAGTTCTCTTGCTCTTTTTACTACCCTTTTCAACATTTCTCACATTTGTATCTCTTGAAACTGCCCGAACTCCATTCGGTTCCACATCGTTCTCGTCTTTCTTACTCTTCCTATCCTTCTTTTTCTTGTTCATCTTCTCACAACCTACTTCACTAACTTCGCCACTATCTAAAATTTTGTTATCCTTCCTAGCTTTCTCCATCTCCGTCGAGAGTGAACCATTCGAAACCTCTTCAACTTCAATACCATCTGCATCATGCTTATCCCTTTTCTTCTTCTTCCTATCCTTCCTTTTCTCCTTCTCATTGCCTATCTCACTAGCTTCTGAGACATCTTTAGTTTTCTCACCCTTCAAAAACTCCATTTCCATCCCGGTCCAATCAAGCTCTAATTCACTCTTATCCTTCTTCCTCTCCTTATCACTCGATTCACAAATTTCCCCGTCATATTTAGCTCTCTTGCCCTTCGTCCTAACCTCGTGCAATTTCTCTGCCGAATCGAGTTGTGAGTTCCTCTTCTTATTCTCGTCTTTATGACCATCCACGTCCACATAAGGCTTCGCACCTAGAGCCTCATTTTGGAGCATCAATATAGTCTTTGACACTATCTTTCTGACTCTCATATTTCTCCTTCCAAACTGATTTATGCCCATGTAGATACACAATCTTTCAAAATTCAAACAATTCAACTAACACAGAAAAAGCCAAAAATCAATTTTTATACAAGAACGAATCAAATACTCACAGACTTGTTTGGATCAACTTGAGCTCCTGATTCATTAAATTTCCAAAAAAAAAACTCATTTCCCTTTCATCAAAAACAAGTTACTATTGCTCTCGGAAATGATAAAAGTGCCATCAAAACGAGTGAAACGCATTTTCCAGAAACAGGAATCAATGGTGAGCTCGATTCAGCTAATCGATTGCAGAAAAGTAAAAGCAATCAACAGACAAATCCAATCCACCACTGATCAATTGGCAAGCATATGCGATACTGTTGGTGTGAAATAAACGTCCATACCTCAAAATGTTGCTGGATTGGGATCGGGTACGGAGGCGCGTGTGACGGCGCGTTGGAGACGTACGAGGCGGAGTGATTGAGTGAGGTTATATGGGTAAGAACCCTAGCCGAGGACTAGGGGTGTCCACGGGTTACCCACCCGACTCAATTACTCACCCACTCGTTCATTTACGGGTGAAGTACTGCCGACCCGCCACCCAACCCGCCACCCGAAACTGTTATAAATTTTCACCCGTCGGTTTGACGAGTGGGTCGGGTGGATGACCCGTAGAACCCGAATTTGATGGGCTTTGAAAAAGCCCAATATATTTGGCCCAATACAGTTAGTCTTTAACAAAAAAATTCTAAAACATAAACACATGTATAAAGAAATACTTGAGTTTAAAATCTGTCAAGAACACATCAACTTACAAATTGCAGAACCTTAGCAATTCAAATTACAAAATAAACTGAGATTCAGACTAGCAGGCTGTCATGATAGGAAATTGAAATTACAAAATACATACTTAAGTAATTCAGACTTACATTGTCTAAATTACAAAAGTATCTACCTAAGTTGGTTACACAACATACCAACATTAATCTAAATACAAAATTAGAAGGAGAAGAGTCTTAAACATAAGAAGCAGTGGCTTTAGACTTCAATTCTTCCACAAAACAGCAGCTGCTCAATCCTCCTCCAACAAAACAGCTAGAAGTCTCAGTGCTTCAAGGAAAACATAATTAAAATCAGAACATCAACACTGTTGATTCAACAGCGAGCCAAACATATGATCTTAAAGCAAAACTTAGAAAGAGAGAGATAGAGAGACTTACCAACTTCAGCAACAGCAGCAGCAAGACCTCCAAGCAAAACAGCAAGCTCCTCATAACCCGAACTCTTTGAACTCTGTGTACAAGATAGAGTTTATTACTTATTAGTACTGAAAGTGAAAGGATTGAAACTGTTTTGACTAAATAGGTAAGAAATAAAAAGTTTTGATGAAAAATATAAAGTTTACCATATTCAAACTTTTCAAGATCTTTCAAGTCTTGCTCCAAAGTCATGGCAGCAGCATTAGATGCTCTAACCCAATCCTGAGTACACACCAAAGCTTCAACAAGTCTAGGAGTTAGTGAACTTCTAAAATCATGCAATACCCTACCACCAGTACTAAAAGCCGATTCAGATGAAACAGTTGAAATAGGTACAGCTAAAATATCTTTAGCTATTCTAGAAAGCATGGGAAATCTATGACAATTAGATTTCCACCAACCTAGAAGGCTAAAACTGTCATCATCATCAACATCCTCAAGAGCTTCATTCAAATATTTGTCTAACTCAGTTTTAACAACATCATTATTAGAACTTTTCAGCTTTTTATTGAATGAATCCCTAAAAAGATTTTTTGAAGGCTCTTGAACAACTACTACTACAGCAGGTGATGCTTGAACTTGAGAAGGTAATTCAGATGTATCAGGAATTGAAAACAACTTCACATATTCAGCAAACAGTTCAATCAAAGTAGCATTGATAGATCTATAAAGCATTACAGCAACAGGTGGAGGATACATGGCATTAACAGCATGTTCAACAAATTGCAACTTACTCCTAGGATCAAAAACAGCTGCTAAAAACACAATCAAGTTCAGTTTTGAAGTTTCTGTCCAATATTTGTCAAACTTGACTCGCATTTTATCAGCCATAGCAATCATGTCAAGGTGATTTTCAGCAGATTGACCGTTCCGAATAAGTTCCAAAGTGTTAGCTACTTCATCCAAAAAAGTATTGCATGTGACATAAGATGAACCAGATACACGACATGTTAAATCATAAAAATGTTTCAAGAAAGTCATAAAAGATTTAACAGTCCTCCAATCCTCATCACACAACATTCCTAAAGGCTCATCAGATCCCTTCCTAGGCTTAGTTTCCAATTCATGCCTAAAACTCGCATCCTCAACATCATATCTCTCGAATGCTGCCTCTAAGGTACAAGCTGCCCGCAACATTAAAAATGTAGAATTCCATCTAGTGGGCACATCTTGGCATAGTAATGCCTTGCTATTTATACCAGCAGCTGCAACACACGACTTAAATCTAGAGATTCTAGAAGGGGACTGTTTGACAAACTTAACAGCTGCCCTAACTCTCTCAACAGATGGCCCCAACATCCCAATACCATCACTCACGATAAGGTTAATGATATGAGCAATGCACCTCATATGCATTAACCTTCCACCCAATATATTAGACCCCGCAAGTTTCCTCCTAATGTGATTAACAGCTAGTTCATTTGCACTAGCATTATCTACTGTAATAGCCATCACCTTGTCAATTCCCCAATCACTTAAACAATATTCTATCGATGCCCCTATGTCATCTCCTTTATGACCATGAATTTGACAAAAGGCAATGATCCTCTTTTGCAAATTCCACTGCTCATCAATGTAGTGAGCAGTCAGACACATGTAGCTAATCTGCTGATTAGAAGTCCACGTGTCAGTGGTCAAGGAGACTCTAACAGAATTGGCTGCAAACATAGCTTGCAACTTTTTCTTCTCACGCAAAAACAACTTGTAGACATCTCTAGTGCTGGTATTTCTGGTGGGAACAATAAACTGAGGACAACATGCAGCCATCAATTTTCTAAAACCCTCTGCCTCGACAAACCTAAAGGGGAGTTCGTCTATGACTAACATATCTGTTAAGGCAGTCCTACACCTATCCTGGTCAAAGTGCCATGAGCCAAGTGCAACTTCTTTACCCTTCCCAGATGTGAATGCTAGTATGGACTGTTTACCCTTTTTTTTGTTAGCAGGATTTCCCTCACATACACGTACATGCTTGTTAAGATTATTAGTCCCGTACCCTTCACTACCACATACATATTTCTTGTCACAATACATGCATTTAGTAGTTTGTGTACCATCTTCGTTTACAATAGGTTTTTCAAAGTGATTCCATGCATCACTCCTCTTCCTACCAGTAGATTTAGCTTGTTTAAGAATCTTACCATGGGCTGCTGCTCCTTGCTTAACAGCAGGAGGAGCAGCAGCAGCAGCAACGAGAGGAGCTCCAACTCCAGCAGCTCCAGTAGCTCCAGCTCCAGCAGCACCAGCTCCATCGCCAGCGGCTCCATCACCAGCTCCTGGAATTGTTTCCATGTTACAAGCCTACAATAACAGCATAAAAAAAATATTACTATAAATTAAATGGAATTTTAAGAGTCAATTTTAGCAGCACACTACTCAAACATGTAAAAAAACAGATTCATTTCATGGTAACATATTCAAGTTCTCAACAGTGAACATATTCATTTGAAGTTCATGTTCTTAATCTTAACATTCAAGTTCAACAGTAGGAATAAATAAATAAGTTCTCAAACATATATTCATGTCACTAAAATAGAATACAATAAAGACTCACGCATACTCTCCATGTTTTATTTCATCAATTATTTTGATTCCTAAATCTTGACCTCAAGATGGAAATTTTAGAAAGCATTTCCATAACTGTTTATAATGCAAAGTGCAATTGAGATCAAGTTTTTTATTTTATGCTAATATGTGTTTTTTATACGTTAAAATAACACGTCAACTTAAATTGTTTTGAAATTTAAATAGGTATAACATAGGAATTAATTAGTAAATATGAACAATTGTATGAAAATGATTTTTTTAAAAGAAATAGAACAATTGTATCAAGGATTTTCTGCAACAAGTACAATCGAAAAACAACATGAAACATTACGCATATCAATCTCCAAGTCAGAGTCCAAAATAGCAAAGATGATCATATAACCTAACTTACAGGACAAACTAAATATAACAATATTGATATTAGAAAACAAAGAATTACACTCCAAAATAATTATTTCAAGAGCAAAAACTAAACAAAGAACAAGGAAAGCAGAGAAAATCAGTGAAATCACAGATAGATGCTGGAGAAATTACCTGAACAACGCCTGAGGAAGAATCTAGCGCGGGGGAAGAAGCAAAACCCTCAATATTATAAGCCTGTTAGCCTGAACCCTAACAGTCAACAGATTCAACATCAGTGATCAGTATATGAACAAACAACGCTAACATTAAACATTATTATCAATCTATCATGCGTAACAGACAGCGTAAGGAAGAAACCCTTACCCAAATCCGGCTTGCTTCGGCCTTCGTGCTTCCTTTGACTTCTTGGAGCTCCAATCTTCCCTCTTTTATAACGAAGTAACTTCAAACGGCTCTTTCCTGAAGTTGCCGTTGCCTCTCTTCCAAACGGCTCTCTCCTCCTACTACGGTCGCGTC